>JARJDX010025399.1:0-10927 GCA_030264735.1 Gymnusa sp. GC000175 | reverse complement strand
TCGTCTACCTATGGCTTCAGTGGGTGACTTTATTTATCCATCGATTCTCTTCCGCTCTCCTTACGTAACCATATAGCCTCTTCTCTTTTATCTGTGTAATGGCGTCTGTTTCCACCTCCATTATTTTCTTATTTTTTTATTTGTTATTTAGACCTTCTTGTTGTTCTGAAGAGTCTTCGCTAGTACTCCATTTTGTTATTTTTCCTTTATTCTATTTGTTTATCACCCAGTTTTCTTCGCTTTATATCATGATGCTGCTATTGATCGTATTATTAATCTTCTTTGCGATATGTGTGTTTCAAAAAATTGGATGTATTTTTGGTTTATGCAAGTTGTTTTTTCCAGCCTACTTTTAATTTCTTCTTTTGTTCTGCGTCTTGTGTTGTTAAATATTCTGTTTACTTTGAAATTAATTTTTAATTCCACTCCGTAGACTCCGCTTTGAGTTTTTGGATTATATGGATTCAATCATCTTCATTTTTCTACATGTATTTATTTCTAATAAGGATACCCATTTCTTCGCATATTTTTTTTAGTTTTTTACGGGTTATTCTATAAAAAGGGTGGATGATGTGGAACACTTTTGATGATTTGAAGCTTTCTGTGATGCTGTTTTTCGCACTTTTTGCCACTCTATTATTCTTATATAAATTTTTTATTGCTAACGTTATTTTAGAAGGTATTCTTATTTCTATCATGGCTTTCAATAGTTGGTTTCTCAGGACAGTATCGTAAGCATACTTTAAATCTATGAAAGTCATATGAATTGCTTTATACTTTTCTTTCTTTTTTTCTGAGTATCGTCCATTGTTGATCTTTCAGCAATGAACGCGATCAGGTGTTATTTGTTTTTCTATTTTGCTTTTCACGACTCCTTCGTCTATCGCCACTTGGAACATAGTCCGTATCATTATCCAGAGTTGTCGTGATCCGTATTTTATCAGTTTTGGCACGATTTCTTCTGGTCCTTATTATTCCTAAGCGACTTATCGGCTTACGTCTTCCAGAGCGGTTGTTGCAATATTTTTGTAATTACTCATGTCCGCCTCCTAACCCCTATAGTTTTACCTCGCTAGGCAATATGGTCTTCTCTTAGATTGGTGTTAAGCCACTTTTCATATATATGCTTATATCTAACCCAACCCAACCGGCTCTGAAAAGTTCTACATGTACTTTGTCTTTCCGTCTCCCTTTAGTCCAGAGCTTTATACATTCTTTCCTGTGTATATATATATATATATATATATATATATATATATATATATATATATATATATATATATATATTTACCACTGTTGTAAATCCAAACTCTACTAGTTTTTGGTCTAGTCTAGTTTTGTCTTGTTGTCTCATCTCTCAAAAGAAATGTTTAACTTTACCCTTCTTTTTATATCTCTTTTCTCTTGTATCACTGTCATTCCTGTTTGTTGTTAGTCCATTCCATTCAGCTTTGCCACCAGTAATCTGTGATCACTTCCACATTCTGCCCCTCTATTAACACGAACGTTGTATCAGCGAGGTGTTTTCCTATTTATGATATAATTGATGATCGAACGAAGTTTTCTAGTTGGTTGTTTTCACGTATGTACTTATGTATTTTTACTTTTATGAAACTAATTTCTCCAGTTTGGATCAGCCCTTAATCTTGATAAAACCCATTTGTTATTTTTAGATCGGCAACTTCACAAACTCTTATTAACCTATCTCCATTGTCTTTGATTACCGCTGACCCACTATTCTATCATTTTTCCTTCCCCTCGTTACCCCATTTAGATCTTCAGCCATGATAATTTCTTAATTTGGTTTAATTTTTTCCGGTTCTTCTTTTAATCTATTTATAAACTCCCCTTTTTCTAAAACGGGTCTAACCTCATTCGCACCATATATACCAATATGATTATGCCTTTACGGCACATCTTCATGTACCCTCTTTTGTCTATTTTCTTTCTTTTTTGTTTCGCTTATTACGAGTATATCTAAGTTCACTTAAATTTTATTATTACTTCCTTATCTTGGCAATGCCATCCATTCCAAGTGGCTATTTTAATATTTCTTTCTCTTCGGTGTTTCTTCTTCTTCTTCTGCTTACCCGTTGGGGCTTTATTTTAATATTAGTTCTCTTCTACCTCAATTACTATGTTTTTTGTTTCTACGTCACAACCCCCTTTCTGGAAGGTATATTAAATCAGCCACCCACTCTGGGTCAGGCAGCTTATACTGGGTCATACACCACTGTCTGAAATTAATCCGCGAGTGCATTTTTAGTACGTAAACCGTATTCGCACCTGTCCTATATCTATCTATAGCATCATTTCTTTTCAACCATTTAGACTCGTCGTGTTGGGATTAAGGTCTCCCTTCCTGACCTATTCTCGATTATAACTGTTTCTTTTATTAAAATTATACAATTTTATTAAATATAAAATATTTTGATTTAGACAAGTTCAATAAGATTAGTGAAACAAGAGAAATCACGCTTATCCGAAGCAGCAATGATACTTCTTATGTCAACTTTAAAGTTATGCACACATATGGCTACAGATTATTCCCTTTATTGGATAATGACCCTAATTCGATATTACGGAAGGTTTCAATCAAAAATTCCAGGTATAATCATTTAATGTAAAATGCAAAAAAAAACTTATTATTACAAATTTTTAGCTCCAAATATTCCGGGTGTCCATATCGAGGGTGAAGGTTTCCTTGCAAATCTTCTTAAGGGAATCGTCAAAGCATTTCAACCAATAGGTTTAAATTTAGAAATTGACACTGTACCTTGTTTACCAGATCCTATTCCTCCTGATTATGATCGATATATACAAATAGGTAAAAAATCAATATTCCCTTCTAATTTTTTTTATTTCCGTTGCTTATAGCATCTTGTTTGGTATTATGTTGGTTCCTAGCTATTTTTGAACCATATGGATTGAGATTTCGAAACTCCATAATGTGTTATTACAATCCCCAACGAGCTAGAGAAAGAGCCATTTGGCTCTACAATCACATCATGCGATCGCGGTGCTCGTTTTTAAAATTTGCACGTAGACAATTAAGACGAAAAGTTAAAGGAGATAAAACAATATCAAAAATAACCTGCATGGAGTTTATAAGGGCCAAACTAACGTAAATTTAAATCCTAAATATAATTTTTATTGTCTACTTTACCCATTTTAAAGCTGTCGCGTTTTTCGTTGGATTTTGGGAACAAAGAAACAGAACTGCTGTTTATTATGTGGAGAAGTTTTCAGAGAAGGTGACAACAAAAACTCAATCAAATGCCAAACCCCTAATTGTCCAGGTTTATACTGTGAACAGTGTTTTGCAGATTTACAAAATTTGTGCACCGTATGTTTAGATCCCATACAATATGGCGACTTATCCGATATCAGTGAAGAAAAGTGAGTAGAATATTAAAATAGTTCAACGAATTATTAATTTTTTTTAGAGATTCTTCCGAAGAGGAAGATAAACTTCGTCGAAAAAAAAAAAGTAAAAAAAAGAAGAAGAAGAAGAAGAAAAAGAAAAAATATACTTCAACTGATAATGAAACCACAGATGGTGATGACGATGATGATGGTGGCGGTGATGGTGATGGTGATAAAACAAGATTATTATTAAAGGATAAAATGCAGGAGAAAGATTCAGATTACTATAGTTCGAGTCCAGAAAAGACTGATGTATCTACTGATTATTCCTACTCCTATCAAGAAAAGAAGGACATAACATTAAAATCAGAACCATATTCAAATAAATTACAATTTACAGATGTTGAAAAGCAAAATATTCCTGAACACGCATCAATGGAAAATTTTAGAACACCACAACCAATTGATAAAGTTAGTTATCCAGATGATCGTACGGATATTACAACGGCTGATGAATTTAACACTACCTCTACTTACTTAGCAGATTTTCGTAATATTCCAGGTAAAGAAGATCCTAATGCAACAATTCCTACATCATTAGAACATTTAAATGATGCAGATAATATGGCTAGAACTGTTTCGGGATCAAAGCTTTCACTGCATTATTCTCAAAGCATGAGTGGTGAAAGAAGCCAAACAACAACAACACATACAGAATCACAATATTCCAACTATTCGAATAGCCCAATATCCGATTATGACTTTCCAATTGAGCCAAACACTCAGTATACATTAGATCCTAGACAACATTTAATACCCAAAAAATCAAACTCGAAAATATCAACGGAAAGTATTGACATGGAAATTTTAGCAAGTGATGCCAGCCTTATGCAAAGCAGTGCACGAAATGAAGATGACATCGTATCAACCGAAACGAGTTTTATTTCATCACCTTCGAAAGAAATGGTAACTCGTTCAAAATTTTCTATTTCTAGAAGAAGTGTATCAAAGAACTTATCTCAAAACTTATCACAAGATTTATTTGATTTTGATACTAAAGATTCTTCTAACAAATCTTCTAGTTGCTTAGAAAATATATATGATTATCCCATAACAGAAAGCATGGAAGATAAGTTTCTTTCAAACACATGCAATGGCCCTTACAAAACAATGTCTGACCCTACCATTTTAACAGAAGAACTGCATGACTATGAAATAGAGGCTAGACAAAGGTCACATCCTGAAGTACCCACACTAAACTTGGATTTTATTAATGCTGATAATCAAGAAAAAATTTGCAGCTGTGAGTCTAGTGCCGGAAGTAATAAATCCTCATGCAATTGCAGATTATTTAAAAATACTGTAAAATTTAGCACTATTACCGAAACGAAACGAAGTTCATGTGCTAGTTCAATGATTACCGAAATCGTTTCGCCATCTTCGTTACCTAAAAAGGGAATTATTAAATTAACAGCGGAAATTCCATTCTCCACAATTACTGATATAGAAAAGCCAAAAGAAGAATCCATAAAAGAAGCAGGTAATGATGTAGAATGTTTTTCGAATACATCCTCATCTCTTATATCTTCTCTATTTAAAATTCCTAAAACTCAGCATTTTTCTGTTAAACCGGCTAAAGAAACTATAAGCGTCTCGCCTGACGAGAAACCACAAATAAAGGATGAATGTGTAGAAACATACGACGAAAATGTAGATGATAATTATTCACAAGATTTAAGTCCTGATTTTTCACCTATTACTACCAGTTATCCGGAAAGCAACAAAATTTCAGATGATAGAAGCACATCATATTATCCATATTCTTCAGAACAACCATATTCTACCTATAGCATCCAAAAGTACGATTCACCATATTCCTACTCGGATTCTACCACAAGCATTATAACTGAGCTGGAGGAGCTTAACCTCAAAAGATCCAAATCGAATAGCCACTATGATCACTTTATGAATTATAAAAAATACATTTCTACTGATGAAACCGTTGATACTTCGTCAACGTCTATTTCTGCAGAATATGCTTTTGGTACAGAATTGTATGCAAACGTAGTTACACCAAAAAGATTAAGAAGAAGAAATGTTTTATCTCCTAACAATGAACCTAAAAAGGAAGAACTTTATAAGCAAAGGATTAGGGATTATTATCGTCAATTGCCAAGTGAAAAACTTAGCAATACAAAGTCTTTAAAAACTAAAGAAAATCCAATTAAAAAATTTTTAAAAATATTTAAGAGTAACAAAAAAAATACTCTGTTGTAAATATTGTTATCATTTTTCACGTTCACTTATTTATAATCACTTATTTATAAAATATGTTTAGGCATTTATTATTATTATAAAAAAATTATCTTCTTGTTACTTTTTGAGAGTGTATGGGTAAATCCAGATCTCTACAAGAGTTCATAGTATTTACCCTAGAACCTGAAGAAGTATATGAGCAGTTTCTTCCTAATGCTTCTACTGTTATATTGGATTGTGGTCGATTTTAATTTGTGAAATTCGTTTATACATAAAAGACTAGTAATTTTTTGTGACATTTCACTGTGTTTATTAAATTTATATCCAACAAATGTTTCGCTTTCACCATTTTCAAAGAACAGTTCTTTGAAAATGGTGAAAGCCGAAACATTTGTTAGATATAAATTTAATAAACACAGTGAAATGTCACAAAAAATTACTAGTCTTTTATGCTTCTACTGTTATTGGCACTGTTCTTGCTTTACAGTTCCACATCCTGCTGATTTCTACCTCCAGGTTCTTGTATTAACTGATTTTCTCACTTTCCTATTACTTGATGTTAGAATCATCTGGAAAAGCTACATCAATTAGTGAGCAGGTTCTGTCTTTTTTATTATATACCACAATGTCTGGTCAATGCACTAAAATGGTTCTGTTATTGGGACATTGTTATTGTTCTGTTATTGGGACATTCCACATGATGGTTATATCATTGATGACGACTTTTTCTTCCTGATGTTTGTAGTCATTATCCGCCACTGGTTTCTTTTTACACATTATCTGGTGAGCATAGCTAGCGACTTTGTTGTGTCTCTATGTGTATTCAGATGGTTCAAGTACACTACATCCCGTAAATATATGATTTATATGTTTTTTCTTGTTACCACAAAGTCTACATTTGTTATGTATGTATAGGTTGTTTTAAGATGTTCTTTTGGTGGTATCTTGTATTACGTGCTTAATCTTATACTGTTTCTCCCTGAGGACCGGGCTACGTAGCCAGCATTTAAACGCCTCTCTATCAACAAATGACCTCTTTAAACTTCTAAAAATTGTTCATGCATTGGCTTACCCTTTAGGAGTTCTATTATTTGTTTTTCCTTGTTGTTCTTTAGTTGCAGTTTCATATATTTCCGGTTTTTGGTATGTTTTTTTTATTTTTTGGGATTTATTTTTGGAGAAAAAATTTAGCTTTGTTAGAGTCCTATAAATCTGTCCTTGTCCATCTTGATGTATACACCCAGGCTAACTTCCTATTCACTTTCTCAACATAAGATCTCAACCAGTCTACAATTCCGAAACTGTACTCATTCACTGGGATAGCAAAGGTATAGCTGTTACCTTGTTCTTTGAGCTTAGTTCAGTTTTAAAAATCTAATGGATTCTCTGATAGTATTCCATCTTAATTTTATTTTTTATACCTGTGTTGTTGGCACCATCACTTTCTTCAATCCCAAGGTACTTGTGAGTTTCATTAATTTCTATATTTCTAATATCTTAATAAGAGCGCACTTTTTTATTTTAAAATAAAAACACGTATTTTTTGAGAGAGTTGTGATATTTCTATTGGCAGTACAAAAGACATGTTACGATTAAGTATGGAATAAAATATCTGGCAAATGACTCCCCACGGCTCTGAATTGTTTCTTGTTGATTTGCATAAGCCCGAGAATTCACAAAACCCCAAAGAAAAAAATCGCACGGCGTTAAATCGCATGATCTTGGTGGCCAGTGGACATTAGAATTTTGTAAGATAATTTGTTCTGGAAATCGTTGCTGCAATAATTTGATTGTTAATGCGCGGTGTGTCAGGTGGCGCCGTCTTACTGGAATCACATGTCGTCCAGATCCATGCCGTCCAGTTGTGGCCACAAGAACTCCAATATCTTGTTCCTGTAACGAATGTCATTCACAGTCACTGCAATTTCGGCCTCATCTCCAAAAAAGTAAGGCCCAATCACGCCGCCTGACCCAAATCCGCATCAGATAGTTACTCGTTGTGGGTGCATTTTTTTCTCATGGATTTGTTTGGAGAAGATGATTTTTTCGAAAAATTGGCATTGACTTTACTTTGCTCCATTACCCATTGAACGAATTGTCGAGGCTTTTCATGGTTTACTGGTTTGAGTTTCTAAGTAAGCTAAATCTTGTACGCATGAAGGTGGAGGTGTTTTGTCAAAATTCGCTGCGTAGTGCTTCGTAAAATGTGAAGTTGTTGAGAACGATGCCGAATTGATGTTTACGGGTTTTCGGCGGCACTCTCGTTTACAGCAGCAATGTTTTCAAGAGACCGCCCGGTACGTTGACGCAAAAGAGTCTAAATGTTCATAGTCAACCCAGTTTCTACAAATTTTTTGACCACTCTTCGAATGGGTGACACATTAGGTGCACTTTCTCGGCCAAAATTTCTACAAAGTTTGCGAGCAGTGTAAGCGTAACTTTCCCAATTTTTGTAATAAGTTTTTATAATAATAATGCGTTGATCTTTCGTAAAGCGCGCCATTTTTAATAATCGGAATAAACATAAGTGACAGCTTTTAAATTTCAGTGTTGCCACTTACACGAAAAAAAAATGCACTAAATTTAAAAAGTGAGACACCCTTTATTTGGTCATTTTATTGAATATTCGAACTTTTTACCATTTTACTACGTTTAAAAATGGACGTAGCACATTTATTATTTTTATTATTATTATCTCTTAAATTTTTGATTTTTAAATTTGTCCAAACCGAGATCCGGAGCTCAGCAAGAGTCCTAAGGAGCTCGGCTACGTTATTATTTTCCTAAAAATGTGTGCGAATCTTACCAGTGCGACTTTTTGCATTTCTTCGGCACAAGAACTTCCTGGGATCTGTTCAATATGCTTATAGAATCATTTTTTAATAAATCCCAGTTGCTATTACCATCGGTACAACTTTACATTTGGTATTCCACACCCGCTGAACTTCTATTTGGAGACCTTTTTATTTCGATATTTTTTTAGCTCCTTTCTGTGTGATATTATGGTCGTCCTGGACAGCTATATCTATGAGGATATGGGATTTTGTCTTTCTCTTATGCAGGATGATGTCTGTGCGATTGGCGTTGATGGTTCTGTCAGTTATGATGGAGTGGACCCACATTATAGTGATATCTTGGGTATTGATACCTCATCACTTATTTCATTGTACATTACCCAGAGCACGCAGCTAGCAACTTAGTTGTGTCGGTGTTTACTCGGCAGAGGCCAGTGTAGTGCATACAGGCAATATATAAGTAACTGTTTCTCGGCTGCATTGCGCATTCTACACCTGCTATTTATCTGTATGCTGTAAATTTTGCGCTGATGGTACCTAGTGTTTAGAGCTTGGTCCGCAACCTCCACAATTAAGCTCTCGATCTCTTTCTAAGTTAGAACGTTGAAGCCAATTTAAACTAGCTTCTTTGCCTACAAATGGTTTGTGTGGGTGTTGCAGAAATGCTTATTTTTCACACCTTCTATTAGATTCGTCTCGATTCGGTCCTTTAGTTACCTAGATTTTTTAATGCATTGTCTCTAGAATGATGTAGCGGTGTATCTTATCACGTACGAATGTTATTTACGATAATACTGAGGGAGTATTTTAGTCTATTTACTTCATGTTTCTTCGCCATTTTTATAATGTAGTCTCGCTCTTATTTGACGTAGTTGCTGAGTCATACGCTGATTTCAATAAAACCACGCCCACCGTTTTATCGTTTGATGTACTCTCTGTGTGCATCGACTTTTGGGTGGTGCATGCTGTGCATCCTAATAGACTTCCTCGTTTTCCTATTCATTTCCTTAATCTGTTCCCGTCTCCAGTTTACAATGCCTTAACTATATGTAAGTACACGCACTGTCAGGCTATTGATAGCGGTTATCTTGTTCTTCGAGCTGTATTTCGAGTTTAGTGTCAAATGTACTCGGAGAGTGTACTCTTTTCTGGATTTAGTCTTCATAAGATTATGCTGAATATCGTAGCCCAGATACTTGTACACGTCTCCCAACTCTAGGTTTTTAATGGAGCCCCATTTTCACTGCCATTATTTTGTCTTTAGTCTTTTCATTGGTCACCCAAACTTCCGCCCCATAAGTCGTTATTCTTCTAACTGTTGTAAACTTTATGTTTCGTCTGCTTATGAATGGGCTTATTCTACATAATGGGGTGCAACTTTCTTATGCACTTTCTTATTTGACAGAATCTGTTTTTTATTTTGTACATTTGTATCCCGTCGATATTAGTTTTAATATATATCGTTTTGTTATACTTCCCTTATTATTATTTCCCCATAGATTTCGTATTGCGTTTATTACTCTCGTCAAGATTTTTAGTTCTTCATTGCCTGCCACAATCGTTTTCGTGGTTATTGTGTCGTACGCTTTGATTTTTTTTTATTACTTGTTAGAGAGTGTATATGTTATCTACATATGACTTCCCAGTTAAAAAAACCGCTTATTCGTCTGTAATCTTACTCTCTACATTTTTCTCCTTTATTTTTAAAGATTTTTCCATATAGCCTAGCCATTGTGGGTATAACTGCTAACTCCCGACAATTTCTACATTTTTCTCTGTTTACCTTCTTAAATAATGATGTCATTTACACAGTTTTTCATTCTTCCAGAGGCATTTATATTTTGTTAAATAATGTTGTTATAATTCTAAAAAGCTGTTTCTATGCCATGTTTAACTAGTTCGGGATTAATATCATCCGGTCCTGGTGACTTGTTTTTTAGAGACTTCACTACTTTTTTATCTCCTCTTGGGCTTGGGTACTTTCTTCTTGATCTTGCCTTTAGAAAATCTATTTGCGATTCAGTTAGCAGGTTTTTATGGTAGTTTTTCCAGTCTGTAGATTTTATTTGCAATGTATTTACATTCTCTTTCCTGTTAGTTTCTAGACTTTTTATTATTTACAGGATCTCGATCTTCTCGCTCCCCCCAAATATTGGTCGATCTAAGTACATGCGTTTTCCCAATGGTTTTTGTTGCTAGTTTTTACTTTTCTATTTTTGTTCTTATATTGTTGGTAGTCTTCCATATTCTTTGTACTTGACCAATTTTATACGGTGTTTTTGTTTATTCCTTCTTAATCTACCTAGTGAATTCATTCTAAGTATATTCGTATTTCTTGTTGTGTTTCTCTATTTCCCTTAGAGCTTCCATGGCTGCTTGTTTTTTGCTCTACTTTATGTCGTTATTAATGCTATCTGTGTTGTCGTAAGTAACCTTGTTTAGTTTCTGGTCTAATCGTCTTTTATAAAGTTCTTTTACAGTTTCATCTTTTCCTCGGTTGTATTTTACAT
>JARJDX010025341.1:0-23433 GCA_030264735.1 Gymnusa sp. GC000175 | reverse complement strand
TATTCATAGTTATATTTGTAAATCCTCAAATTAAATTTACTCATAACCATGGATACTTTAAAAATACATCTCAAATTAGTAAATGAAAGTCGTGTGGTGACCACACCTCCATTTTTAATCTTAACTTGTTGTTTTATTTCTATCGTCCACCTTGCTGTTTGTCTCTTGTACTTGCTTTGTTTGTTTGTCCCAAATGCTCCTTTTGCTGTATATATTATTATTGTCTTGAGCGTTACCCACTCTTTATCGATTATTTAATTTTCCACTTTTGGTGGTTCATTTATTGTCTTTTCTTGTTCTTTCTGTTACAACATAATCTATTATTAACTTCTCTGCTCCTTTGTGTTATTCTTTTTTATATTTGTGTATTTCTTTGTTAACCAAGAACGTATTTGCTATTATTAGATTTTGCTGCAGAGAGTACTCATTCTGTCTTCGTTACTATTTTTGTGGTTTTTACCATATTTTCCCAGTACTTCGTCATATTTTTATTCTCTTTTCCCTAACTTTCCATTGAAGTCTCCCATGACGTATAGCTCTCCTTTTGTTTCTTAGTTTCTTTTGTAAGTTGGTTTACTGCTTTTCAACCCTCCATTTTTTGCTTATGTTTTCTATGTATAAGGCATGCTGATCCTGCTGCTGCTCTCTCTTCTTATTTAACTTCACTGTAGATTATGGTATGGTAGTTTTTTGTTCTTTTTATTTCTTTTCCTTTCTTTTTTGTTTGTGTGATTATTAGCACATCAAGGTTTGCTTTTCCAAAGTAATTTTCTAGTTCGTGTTTTTTGTTATTAACGCTTCTTATATTCTGTGCATATTCTCCATCTATTTGCTTTTTCTCTTGTTTTCTTATTTTTATTATTATTTTCTTTGCTACGTTCGTTATCGTGTTGTCTGTCCTGTGTTGTTGATTTTTTATTAGTTTTATGGCAGCTTGTATTATTGTTTCCATTTTCTCATCCCATCTGAGCCATTGGTTTCTTGTCCATTATCTCCTTTTCTCTCTTCTTTTTTCGTATAGTACCTTCCGTTCTTTTCTAATAAGGTCATCAACGATATATATTTTCTGGCATTTTAAATTATTTTTGTTCTTCATAATTTTTATTTAGTCCTCGAATAATTGTTGGACGACGTAGTTTTTCAAGTACCTTTTTGATTGCACTCTTACTTTAAGTTTTCGCTGTATGAAATTTTTTGCTTGTGTTTTTATGTTTTTTGATTTGTCCCATTTTACTCCTTTACTGTTATATTATTTTTGTTGTCTTCCTTCTCCATTTGATCCACTCTCAGTTCTAGTCATTTTATCTTGGTCTTCAACACTTTCCTTTCTTTTACCTACTATGCCTCTCGCAGGCTCATTTCCTCTCTCAAAAGTTTGTTTTCATTTCCACCTCTTAAGTTTTTCCATTAGATTTTTTTAAGATTTTTCATCCTTGTTGTTATTTTGTGCTGTAGCAATTTTCTTTGCGTTTTTACTTCTTTTATTTTTCGATGGTACTTACTTACGTTTTTACAGTTGCATTGCCTGCAATCCGCTTTTATTCGCGATTAACTGCGAGACGTAAATTTGCGCGTTGTCATTTATGTCTGAGAACAGCCAAGTGGCTTAGTGAAAGGGCATGTAGTTTTGGTTCACATATACCCGAATATTTGATAAAAATGAATTCTCTAACCACAATTATTACCGCAGATGGCCTTGTAGTCGATAGACAGTTAGGGATAAAATCCTAACAAATATAATAGCAAATGTCCTAAATTTAGAATATTCAACGAAAATAATTTAATTATTAAAAAAATAAGTCCTGGTTTAATTTATGATCAATCCAATTAATGTTAACATGGGTATTTAATCAGTTAAAAACATATCTAAATACATATTTCATTGGGTCACCCTGTGTATGGGATTATTTAATATATTAAAATACTGACCTATCCATCCTCGTCCTAATTTATGAAACAATTTTATGGTTCCAGTCCTTGAAAATAGTCCTAATAAAAATTCCAGGATGTACAATGGTCTTCCAATAAGCATAAAAACGACAATATATGTGATTAAAAATGTACCTCCTCCATTTTGATAACATATATATGGAAACCTCCAAAAATTTCCCAAACCCATGGTCATGGAAACGCACGTTAAACTGAATTCTAAATTATCCTGCCATGTAAACTTTTTATTTCCAGGATTGTTCATTATTAATAAAAGCTGGAATAAAAATAAAATTGTTTATTATTACAGTTTTTATCTTTAAATCTTTCAGCTGATACCGACCAAGAAATAGCTTAAGATACATCATAATGTAAATTAAATTTTTCATCAAATTATGAAAGACAATGAGAAATATTGTTGTGTAAATCGGGTTTAAGTTGCGCAGGTTTATTGGTTATTGCCAACATTTTGCTTGCAAATACATGGAACATCCACATTGAGAGTGTTCTCTGCAATAGCGAGTTAAATTTTGGCAACTGCCTATAAAACTACGCGACTTAAACCCAAAAATAAAAAAAGATACATCGATGAAAGCCAACATTCTAAATTGATGAAAGTAATAAAAATATTTAAGCATGTATCTGCTTCAATTTTTTTTGTCGAGTACAATACCCTTGTCCTGAACATTTAGATTTTAACTGCTAATAAGATATTTAGTCTATTTGGTAAGTTTTAGTCCGACCATTACATGCGTTAAGTCTGATTTTGTTTATTTGAGCTTGTTAGTATTGTCGTTCCATTTATAATAATAACTTTGTTTGCGTTATTGCGTACTTCAGAAAAATTTCTTCTGAGCACAAGTTAAACAAAAAAAGGAGACAATATACATCCCTGTGGTACTAGTCTATTAATTTTTATTTAATCCAAAAGTTGTTGTTGCACCCGCCGCCCGCTCTGTTGCTGTTTGTTATCACTATAAGTTAAGAATGATTCGGATGTCTTTATTTTCAACTAATTCATAAGGATTTTTAGCATTTTAACATGGCTAACGCTGTCAAATTCTTTCTGGAAATCTATTGCGCACATATATACATCATCAAATAGCGCTTTTCATATACCCAGACTTAGAATATATCGAAGCAATATTCAATGACAGAAGACCCTACTATCCGCCCCAGTAAACAACAAAATAAGCGAATAGACCACGAATAGCTACATGTGAAATAATCCATACATTAAAAAACAAAAGACAAAAGAATGGAAAAGCTACTAGACCCGATAAAATACACGCTGAAATGCTTAAACTAATAGCAGAAATTGATGGCAGAGTTCTAGAATTAATAACAAAGTTGTTTAATAACATCTATTGCTGAGGCAAGAAACCATCAGATTGGCTAACATCAAGTTTGTAGCATTACCTAAGAAACAAAACTTTTCATGCTATGAAGACTACCGGATGATTAGTCTTATGTTTCACGTCTTTAAGACATTTCTTAGAATCATTCATACACAAATTAACAAAAAATATAAATACCAAATAGACAACACCCAATTAGGGTTCCTGAAAGGACAAGGCACGCGCAAAGCTCTCTTTTCGTGGATGCTTCATAGACTATCTTAAAGCTTTCGACTGTGGTATTTACCAGAAGGTGATTGAAATAATATGAATAACCGAAATCGATGTAAGGGATGTACAGCAGTAGTTAATTTGGAACCAAAAACATCGAAAGATGATCTAATCAAAAAAGAAATTAGACAGGGATGTGTAGTGTCTTTACTGCTATTCAATATATATTCGGAAGCTATTTTTAAAGAAGCACTAGAAGGAATCCAAGATGGAATTAAAATTAACGGCATCACGATCAGCAACATCAGCAACATTTGGGTTAACTATCATATTTAAAGATGTATGTTGACAATAAAAATTCAATTATTGACGTCTATCACTTTTGACGGGTAGTTAACCCTATTTCATTTATTGTCAGATGATCAAATGACATTACGTCTCTGCAACTTCATATGCATATGAATAATTACACTGACAATGTTGCGTAGCAACAGAAAACAATGATTTCTTTAAATGTTAAATTTTGAAAAAATGATAAGAACAAAATTTGTGTAAAATTTATTTTTACACACTTTTGTACTCTTATGTTTTATGTCTGACAGGAAAGTATCCATATCTGCCAGCCCCCCTGCAGAAAACTAGTTTCATAGCCCATCCACGCATTTACAGGTATAGGGGTACCTTTCATTCATTCATGAGAGCCTGTTCATGGAGATCCTACATGGATGCTGCTGTTACTTCGTCAGAATCTGTCAACTCAAGCCCCCGAACCAAACCACAAGGTCCTGCAGCTCCTATAGGTGCAATATTTTTAACTTTTTTTATATTTGAGGGATGTAAACGTTGATTTCAGCTAAAACTCTAGGGAATATTAATCCACAGCGAGATTATAACCCTTCCGTCAAATGTGCAAAAATTAACATTTTGAAAAACTGTTTTTAGATTCGTTTCTGTGTTGTTTTGTCAATAAAATATTTTCAAGATTTTGTAAATTTTAGCGTGCAAATCCAAATCTTGTTAAAACTAGAAGGGGAATAAAAAACAGCTCCCACCAGGAGACATCATTATAATGACGAAAAAAAATGGGGCCATTTTTTATGTGTCTAGTAATGATCTTTTTAACTAAAGCCTCGATGACATGCGAGTTTACTAGCCACCATCTGGTGAATTCAGTATTTGCTATACTCGCCCAGTATAATCACTATGTTCTCTCGCTAACTAGTAGATTGTAACCAGTCTACGAAAAAAGTAGAAGGCCATGCTAATTTATTCGCTGGTGTGTAAGCTTGTTAGCTAGTAAATTAGCCATGTGTCATCATAGTTGCTAGTGAACTAGCTGCGAGTATCTTGGTATTATTTACTTTCAATGTCAACAATACGTGGTTTCAACTCCCTAGCTAGTAGGCTACTGAGCGAGTTTCGTGGAGTGTCATCATCACTTTCGCATTAGCTGACTTACCCGCTTCATCCAGGCTTAAAAAATATCTTTTGTAGAAGAGGACAGGCATTATAAAAATGTTCAAATAGACATAAATAATTAAATCAATATATTTATTGTAAATAAATTTTATATTCATATTTATATATTTACACATTTCAAAAATATATTAAAAATGCTTCTTACTTCAAAAGCAATTAAGAAGATACTACGTAAGATAATGTGTATAAGTCGTCTAAACACGAGATGTTAACAAGTGACAATAATAATTAAAATTTACAAAACACAAACATAGGAGACCTTTTGACTAAACAATATTATAAAATATTGAGCAAAGGTATTTCTAAAATCATACAAAATTTCATCTTACATTGTTTTAAAGTATTAGCAAAAAGGCAAAAAGGTACTTAAATATCATTTTATATTACATTTTGTTACAAATTATTCTTCCACTCTCGTTACTCTTGGATATAACTAAAAACAAATATAAAAATTAATTAACATCTTGATAAAAGATAAAACGTAACAATTACCCCTAATAAATTTCTAGGGACGTATCCTTCTTTATCTCCAAGTCGCGACCACCACCATTCTCTTTCACTTTCGTCTCCTTTCCTTAAAATGGTTAATTGTTGACCTGCTTTAAAACTTAATTCATCTGGTTGTTGAGCTGCATAATCAAAAACTGCAAACACTGCACCACCCGAGAGAATTCCCAGCTTTTCTTGAACACCTGAAATAAAAAATATTATTAAAATTGTCACTTAAAGAGTAATGTAAAATTGCGCTTACTGTATAAATATTCGGAACATCCATCAAATCCCTCTTCATCTTCTTCACACTTTTCAGCTGCTGTTTCATGATCACTCAAAGTTGTAGCAAATATGCAAGCCCCATGTTCAACCAAGAATCTAACCATTGCTACATTATTACAACTTGCAGCACAGTGCAAAGGTGTCCAACCATCACTATCCTGAGCATTAACATCACAACCAAACTCCACCAAAAATTTTACAATTTCCAAATGTCCAGCACAGATAGCATTATGCAAGGCTGTAATGCCCTCATCATTAGCCGCTGACGGATTTGTAACTTGAGTTGCAGTTTTCTTGACTAACTCTAATTCACCCTCAAGACTTGCGTCAAGAAGCAACGCTAATGGATCAAAACTAACTCTTCGTGATAAATTTGCTTTACCATTTTGTTTCAAGTTGCCTTTTTTGCATCTCCTCACAACATCTTTAATTTCGGTAGTTTCAGAAGATTTATCAGTATCATCGCTACTTTTGGTTTCTTTAATTATTTCGTTACCATTAACTTCCAATTTTTCAGTTTCTGGAAAATGAAAAGCTGGTGGCATTTCAATTCTTCTATTATTCATTGTTAGGCCGTTTAATCGTGAGTAAGAGCTTAGCGTTCTAAGTTTAGGTTGTTCACTTAACATCTGTTTTTTTAACGTTAAAGGTTTTGCTTTGATTATTGGCATGTTATCATTACTAGATGTAGGAGGATTATTAGGAAGTTGTGGAGAATGCTGCAAAACTGGTGAGTTTGTTATAGGCGAGTTTGTGGCAGGTGAACTTTGAGATAGTGGAGAATGCGTCAGGGGAGAATTTAATCCTTTTTGGTTCGTGTTAATGCTCACTTGGTTAAAATTACCTTGTAATTTATTTATTGCAAGGCTCAATGGATGTGTTGCATCGATTTTCTTAACACTTTTTTCCTCGGGTGGTTCGGTGAGGGGTAGAGGTGGTGGTGTTTGCTGTTCTTCATTAGAGGTTTGTGTCTGCCTAGGAGGTGGTTTAATTGCAGGTTTCGGAGGCAGTGCAGGTTTTGGAGTTTTATCTAATGACACTTCAGGTGTTCCCATTGGTGTACTAGTTGATTGTGGTGGGGATAAAGGTAATTGTGGAGAATTCAATGAGGATTTACTATTACTAATTATTGTTTGGGGTTCTACAGGTTGTACTTTAATTGATGATGTTTGGTAAATATGAGAGAGCTTTCCAGAATGATGTACTGATGTTGGCGCTACACTACTAATTGGTTTCTGTAAAAAAAATGTTTAGTTATAAATCAAGTTGATGCATTAAATGATTTATAATCGTACCTGATACATGGGTGTAGAACTATTTGTTGTTACGCTAAAGTTATTATTTTCCTGAAATTTCACACCATTTTGAAAATTTTTAACATCATTTTGAATTAAATTTTCTTTATCAGCTTTTTTGTTAATAAGATCGTTTTGATTTAGAGGCGTAGCTATATTTTTATTGACAATACTTAATGGTGCGCTGTGCACCATTTGTGATTGAACAGTGTTATGGTGTTCAATTTCTTTATTTTCCTGCACATTATCTTGATTTTCTATTCTATTTTTGTTTGGCAGAAGGTTTACCATAAATTTCGTGTTATACGGTAATGTTTGATATTTTGGATCTGATTTTGACACATTAAAGTCTTTTAACATATCATTTTCTTCAGGTTTATTTGAATACATATTCGATAACTTATTTATATCTTGATTTTCTTGCTTAGGTTCTGAATCACTTTTGATATGATGATTTTGTTGATATACTGGATGATATGTTGTGTTCTAAATAATAAGATAAATTTTTGTAAAAATAAAATAAAATTTGTTTTGTGTATCTTACTTCTTGCAAAGGCCCAGGTCTAGCAGGTTGTCCAGAACTGAGAGGAACATGATTGTAAGGTTCAACTGCAGCAATGTTGCTTCGAGATAAACCATTTGAAGGATGTGTAGAATTTTGTTGTGGTTTTCTGGGATATCCTTGGTTATTTTGCTCTGCAGATCCTGTAAGCCTGAAAAAAAAAACATTAAAAGTTACGGGATGTATTTTTTTATTGAAGGATATTTACCTCACAAATTGATGATAAGCTGCCTTGTGAGAAGCTGCACTAATCTGATTTGCCAATTGTTGATTTAAAAGTCTTTTTCGATGTAATCTCTCTTGTAACTCCGAGATTCGTTTATCTATGGCGCTCATTTCTTCTTGTCTCGCTGTTAGTGCTTCTCTCTGTTGATTAAGCCTATGATTTTGTTGCTCATTTAACTTATTCCGATACTAAGACAGAAGAAAAATACCACGTTAATTAGAGAATATATAATTTTAATAAAGATATTTCTCATTTAAAAAATTATTTACTACATAAAGCCGATCGATAATCAGCAATAATCACGATTATAATTTAATTTTAAGTATGAAATTGGTTATTGATCCTGAAGAAAAACAAATCTAAAAAATAGTTTCAAGGATTTTGTTATATCATTTTTATCAAAAATGGAAATGTACACGAAATTCAATCAATCCGCTGAAATTTTGTTGTCTTTTTCTTCAATTTACGTGTTTGTGCATATTTTTTGTGTTATTTTGTCTTATAAATTATGCTATTCCCGTATATCAGACGGCAATTCCCTCGAGTTCTTTTGCTGATTCATAATATGCTCAGCGAGTTGTTATATATGCATCCGTAAGAATATCGCAAGGTGTATTTTAGAAATAAATATAATAAAATGAGAAGAACTCGATAACTAACAAGTTAAATCCTTGTGCCATTTTATTTATGACTTTGCGGTTAAAAAAGATCATTTATTAAAGTAGCGATAACTTAAAATTAAAAAAAAATCTTACTTGAATTACACCCATCTTTAAACAGATTGAAGTAATGAATAAAATAGAAAATATTAAAACGATCACAGACATTCCATCTTGAATGTCAAGAATAAACTGAGCGCATAGTTCTAAATTTAAAATACGCGAAGAATTTTGCAATGTTGATAAGACCAGGGCAAGTATTTTTTGGTGATAACTTGGGTCCAATATATATTTATTTTCGTGCAAATTTGTTTTATTGGCTAAATTTAATTGGATTTCTGAAAATAATATTCTAAATTTAATTTAAATTAATAGCGTGTCATAATAATGGACTTGAACCTCAATATTGATTCATTATTAACGAATTTGAAAAGGCCATGACGTGAATTTCTTTTAAATACTAATCAATACATGGTTTGTTTTGATTATTTTAATAAGAAAAAATAATTAATTTTTTTTACCATTAACTCTCTTCGAAGTTTATCAAGTTCTAATGCTGAGGCTGGTGCTTGGTCCCTATTCGGCCTTCCCCGTCGTAATTCCTCCAACTGTTTGGTAAGCTCGTCAACTTTGGCCACCGCCAATGATAATTCCTTTTCCTTTTCATTGAAAAGGGCTCGGATAGAATCAAGGTCACTTGCTGAAAACAAACAAAATAATTAGCCATCACCAAAAGATTTTATGTGAAATACTTACTGAGAGATATATTATTCTGTTTTTGATGATCCACTTGCCCTCTAATTGCTCTTAATTTTCGAAGCTTTAATTCCTGAGCATCGACGCGATCTCTCAATCGTCGCAGACGTTCGCTCTCAGCTTGTACCCTTTGCTGTCGCGCTTCCTGTTCCTTTAGGTACCTTAATCGTTGCTCCTTCGCAGCCAACAGCTGATGCTGCGACTCTATTTGGGCCTGTTGTCTGCATGCCATATCTCGCAGTTCACTTAACGTCAACTGCACACCGTCGGGTAACTGGAAAATTAATAATAATCTTTACTAAAATGCGCTTTTGAAAACCGCCATCAATCACAAATGAGATCGTCATATGCAGCTGATAGAAATTTAAAAATCCACAAATATTTTTTTATTAATGACTAATTGACTCATATATAAAATTTTATAAAATTTTAAAAGAAGCGTGACTAAGTGGATATCATAAATTATCTCCTAGATGCGCGCAAACATTAATTATTAAATCGATATTTTATTATGAATTATTAATAGCTTATAATGATAAATTGAAAAATATATTTATTTATCTGCTTTTTGATACAAAAAATAGGAGCAAAACAGAAAATTCAATCACTCTCTGGTTAAAAAATGTGATACCTTCACTCAACAGCGTGCTTATATCTATGCAAATGCATAGTTTCTGACTTAATTGATGAACCATTCAATGCGCTGCTTGCCAATAACCTCAATTTCTAATAAAATTGAATTTACACAGTTTTGCATCTGATGGCCTCATTATTAAAATGAAATTTTCTGTAATTGCATGCAGGCAATTTGTAATAATGTAGGATATTAAACTTTTTTCAACTTATAATTTAACATAATGACATTAGTCATCTTATAAGTTAGTGAAATTGTTTTTATAATATGCATTAATAAGGTAATTAGATTAAATAATTTGTATTCCGGTTTTACAGTTTCCGGAATAAATATTATATTTAAAACGGCACATTCCACTTCGCATTTTTTATAAATTATAAAATTCGCATTTATTATAAATTATAAAATATCTTGAAGAAGAATGTTGTTTTTTTTTCATTTTCACTATTAAAATTATAGAATTTTATCTAATAAAAACAAAAATATTAATGCACAGATTATTTTATTTCAGATACATACTTAAATATAAGAATATGGGGACCTTGATATACATGGAATAGAGCAAGATATGAAATGGATGCGATTTTAAGAAAAATAGTGGGAAAATGAGCGAAACGAAAAGAATCAATAACCATCGAAATATAGCACATCGTATGAGGTATTAAACAAGAGAAACTGAAAGAAAAGCAAGAGTAAGGTGAAAAAATGTGGGTGATTATCATAATATCATAATCATATGGTAGAATTAAATAGCTATCACATCACAGTGACTTTCGTGATTTTAACGGGAGATCTTGGCATACTAAAAGCATGGCTGCGCGTGTATACCTGATCCCTCTGGCATAGGGTTGGCCAGACAAAAAGTTTGATTTTTCTTTTTAAAACATAATTTAGCAACCTTTAGTCATCAAACTTACAAGTTGCTAATTATTATTGCTTCGTTTGTTAACTTCTTTTCTTAAAATGGAGCAACAAGCCAAAGTTTCAAACTTCGAATGTCTCTATGAAACGTGAAAAATCAGTTTACGGAGGATCTTCTAGAACCCGTAAGAGTATGTAGAAATAGTTTAAGCAATTCAAAAAAGGTCTGAATCAACTGACGATGAGAAAAGACCTGTACTTTTTCCCCACTCCATGCACAGAATCAAAAATTGCGACCAGATCTAAACTTTTCAAAAACACAACGAGGGATGAACTTTGAGGTTACAGTTATGATCCTGTGACCAAGATTTAGGGTTTCTATTTAAAAACACCCAGCTAACTTAGACCAAAAAGGCACAACATTTGTGAGGGCAGACTTCATGTTAAAAATAGGCGATGAGATAGGTAGTCATTATACTTTTTATTTTAATGTCATCGATACCTTCTAGCATAGATTACTACATCTGAAGTGTTTCATTTAAATGAAAAAGATGTTTAACCAAAATATTCTTCTTCGTGTAAATGCTGCATAGTAGTTGTGGGTCATGGTAGTTGTGTAACTTATTAATTTTTTTTGTGAGGCTAGTAAATAACAGATAATAAATAATCCCAAAAAAATTAAAGATGTCAGGGATGGTGACCTAGATAGTAATTTAGCAACTAATCAATTTGTTTAGAAATTTCCTATTTTAAAAAGCAAAGTTTGGCGGTGCTTCGTCCTGTTGAAAAACTTTCATTGGATAGAAAATCATCCAATAATGCATTAAAGCGAAGTTCTGTGTATATGCTGGTATGATGCAGCAGTAAAATTGCGACAAAAGTATCGACCTAATAACCAATATTCCAGCATACACAATGATCACAGGATTCTTTTAATGTGACCAGCTTCCATCTATTAAAGATTACTGTCAGATCAATGACTAATAACGTAAGAGATATATTAAATAAAATATGGCCACATTTCTGAAGAATATTGAAGGATTCTCGTATCTAATAAACCCCTCACATAACTTTCCGGCGTTCCCGTGCTATTCTAAACGAGTTAAAGTTTGCATGATGGAAGTGATATTTATGAAGCATATGCATAATAGATTTTACTAACCATCACCTCCTAACTTAATTTTCTTTTTGATATTTTGCACACGTAATATTTTTTGGATCTGTTGCGTTTTTTCGGCCTTTTAATCGAACGATCACTATCAGATTTCCTTTAATAGGTTTAATTAGGCGTCCTTTACCAGATAACAGATTAAAAGCAGCTAATTGTGAATTCCCCTTATCAAATTTCTTAATAGCAGATCTGTTTATAGCACAAACTTTTTAGCCATGTTAATTGATTACAACTATGAGGTGTGATTAAATAATACAACGAAGGTATAAATCAAACTAAGTTATAAAGCATATTTAATTCTTTTTAAAGTATTTTCCTCTTCTTGCCACAACTTATTAAAGCCATCTTAGAAATATTTTTTTATGAGTGCATTTAATCGACCTGTGGTGGTCCTTCAAATCTCTTATACATTACTATCTAAACTTCAGGAAATGTTCAAAAGTTATAGTGTGGAAAATCTGGCGAATATGGCGCTTGGGTACACAATGGATTTTTTTATACCGGTAAGAAGCGAAGTGTCGTGCATCTTCGTGATGCGAATAATTCTAATACACTTCTTTAGACTTTTTCGCGAATATCCCTTTATGAATGTTCTAAATTAACAAAAGCCTATTTGGTGATGGTATTTTTTGAGAAAATGGAAATGTATTGAAATATGAAAAAGAAATCACGGTTTCTAAAATGTTCATGATTACATTTCTCTCTTGTACAAAAATAAGATTTGATATTCGTAAGCGTCATGTTATGTTCAAAATTTCATTTACAAATTAATTTAGAGATATTTCGATGAATTTATGTTCCCAACCTTGTATAGTTCTGTAAGTTTACGATAAGCTTGTAACTAACTAAGATGAAAGTTTTCTTCAATTATTTTTAGTACGGCTCTGAAGTACATAGTAAGTAGGTGCCCCTGGCAAAGAGAAACAGGTGTTAACCGACTCTGCTTATTGTCACAGATACGGATAACATTTTTTTGCTAGAATGAAAAAACTAAGTTGTATAATACGTAAGCGGTAAAGATGGGAAACGCTTAAACGGAAAAAAATAATGTTATGCTAACGTCACTACGGAAATCCATAATATGTCGGGAAAAACTTTAAGGAAGAAGGAAGGTGTAAATACCTTGCATCGATTATCCACAACGTAAACAACATGGCTCCAAAAATAAGACACAGAATCTGTGGAGACAATAAAGCAATATTTATTCTTAAGACGCTTCCAAAATCTAGAATTGTGCCAAACAAGTTTAAGATATACGGATATATACACATGGATACTGAAATCACATTTGTTTAGAATGAAGGAATATTGCTACGGATGATGCAGTCCAATAAGAATACCCAACGAGAATAGAGTGATGGTGAACCACAAATTCCAAGAAGTAGAGAAGAAAATTTCTAAAGAAACGCAGGAAAAATTTTGTATCACCAACCATTTTTGCTTAGAAGAAGTTAAGGTTGCTGAAACACATACAGCACATAGCTAATACCCAACCTATATAGCATATACTGACGTGAAACTAGGGCAACAAAGCAGTATTTGTTCTTAAGATGCTTCCAAAATCAAGCATTCTGCCAAATAAATCTAAGTTGAATCGTCATAAAGAGCTGGTAAGAGCAGAAATTATACATGGATTCAAAACTGACAAAGGATTTAAAACAATATACAATAATAAAAATTGTAGAAAGTGTGGTACGGGTGATATGCAGTCCAATGGGAATACGCAACGAAAAAATTAAAATGAACCACAAACTCAAAGAACGTATGTACACCCTTATTTGCTTAAAAGAAGTTAAGGTGGTGGTATCCATTCAGCACGTAGTGAACACCTGACCCATTAAGCACTGGTTGCACGCGAAAATGGAGAAAACTTTGCCTATAAAAGAATGAAAGAGAAATGGCTAACAGTGAACGGAAAAGTGCGAAAGAGGGCAGACAGGCATAGGAGCTACTACTTTTTAGGGCAAAATCCACTTTGAGGCGGAAATGAGAATTCGACTCACAAAAAATATTTATAACAAAATCTGCTTAAAGAAAAAAGGCGCTAGGAATGATATGTAATCACTGAAGACAGGTATATAATAAGGATAATTGAAAGAACTTAAAAGTGACTTCAAAAAAGGTAAGGGGACAGCCTGTCCCGCTCACCTAATCTGCAAAGCAGAGGTTAAGGTGGTTAGAACATATCATAGCAAAGAGAGTATAGAAAACAGATAAACTAGGAGCCCAAGATTAGATGCAAAGACCTAAAAGACTAAAACACAATGACAGAGGGGGAAAAAGGACTAAAAGACGGATGATGATAGTTTAGGGGGCAAAATCCATTTGTAGACGTAACAATAATAACAAAAAAAAACAAAAATAAAAAAGTTACGTTTGCATGTACATTTTTATCAGTTAATTAAACCAAATTACTTTTATTACCCTGTTTATTGCTTCAAATTATTATTTTCTAACAAAACAAAACGTTTTTATTTATTTGTCGATATAATCCACATTAAGAGTTACGAGACTTACGAGAAAGCCTTTCAAACAATAAAACGCGGCGTCACATTCTCGAGGGGCTTTTTATATAATTTTTTCTTATAAAAAATAAAGAATAGAGGGGTATTAAAGTAATAACTAGTTTAACGCCACATCACTCAACAGTAATTCCCTTTAACACCGTTGGTAATTTTTTGCCTTTCAGGGGATTTTGGTAAATCGCGCGAGAAATCAATTTTTATTTATCCGGGGTATCCATTGAAAATACTGTTTTGCATTATTTATCTCTTATCGATGGCGATGTAATGTGAGAGGATTCTTTAATACTATTTGAGCATGAGGAATAGTAAAAAGCTTTAAGAATATATTTTTCTACAAATTTTCAGCTTTTATTCACTACAAAATAAAAGTAATGAATGTATTTTTGAACAAACAAATTGTATGTATAATGTATGAATAAAATAGGAGTAATATGTTTTTTAAACACAAGTAATAATCTGTCCATATTCCACTTTTATCAGGACCACCTATGCGTGTGAAACCACGTAGGTATGTGTGAAAAGTTTTTAGTCGATCGGATATGTGGAAGCTGGTCAAAATTGAATTACAAGACTTGATCCGAAGTAACTAACTAACAAGTGAACATAAAATTTTAGTACGGTATTGTTTATTTAACTACTAAACTAAAATCAGGGTAGGTCGTAGCCTCGTAGCTTAGTAGCTACTGTCGCTGGCTGGTAACAAGATCCGTTGTGGGATTGAGTCCCACGTCAGCGATACTTTTTTAAGTAAGTAAATTATCGCTAGTCCATGGTGAAAGGATGTAATTAAATAAATCTATAATTTAATGTTGCAATGGCTTTATAACCGAAACTTCGTAAAAGATATAATCTATTTTAATTTTTATCACATTCGTATGGATGTAATACTACCTCCATAATTATTTTAAGAAATGTAACATATAAGAATTTTAATATAAATTAATGTTGTTATGAAATAATTGTAACATATATCCCCTTGTCATCTTTTGTTTTACGTTGAGCTTTCACCAGGGATAACCTAAGTTTATGTAAAGTAATTCCCTAATATTTCAATACATTTTACCCTTTCACACCGTGTTTCTTAAGCTTGGGGATAACAATCTACAGTTTCCCAGAGCGAGGAATCCTCAAGTACTTTGAAGTTACCCAAGTTATTTACCCCTCACTTTCTAGGCTACAATGCTACATATTGCCCTTTTTTACATTTTGGCAACCACTTAGTTTGTCTTAGTATTAGTGTGGGTTAAATTGAATCTAATGAAATATGCAGTAAAGTTATTTAGACCCAAGGATGTAATAATTTAAGCCTTTTGTGTTTTAATTCTGTTAATACTCAAATAGCTTCCATTCATCTACATAGATTCTATGGGAACGTCCTACATTGAGATAATTCTAGTATTGAATGGGACATGTTAAAATTAAATGAGTTATTAAAATTTAATTGAATCAGATTAATTTAGGTTAGGTAAGATTGCTTGTTACTGGTGATTATTGTGAAGAGAAATGTACTAAATCTAATTCTTCTCATTTTATCACATTATGATAGTTGCGTTGTGGAAATTTGATAAAAAAATCTTTGAAAGCGTGTAATGTGATTGCCTTCTTCGTGAAAAACGCAGTAAAAGTTACAATAGGACACAGATTTGTGTGTTCCATTTAGCCGATTAAGAGTTCAAGTTCCCAATTTTTTTCCGGAAAAGAAAAATTAACTTTTCTAACCGTGTAACCCCACTTTAGGCGCAATAGCTCAGCATGTAGGTATCCAAAAGAAAATAGAATTTTACTATTTTATTGAGTAGGTTATAAGAGAACACATGTTAAGTATTTGAAATAGTTTAAATTTACTTTACTACCTTTATGTTAAATGGGTAAATTTTCGGTTAGGTTTTTAGAGCATCCTTTAAATGTGTTTTAAGAAAATGAATGAAGAATAGCGATGATCAATATGTGTAAATTTCTTTAACAAGCTTAAATGGTTCTTGAAAGTATTGTTTTTCTTTATTTTTTTTCGGATTGGATTCTACAGTATTTTTAGAAAAAAAATGGAGAATAGTCATAACTGGTACACTTTTATAATAAACTAACATATTACCGAATAGATGATGAGGGATAAAAACACCACTTAGCCCAAACTACCTGCCGCTAAAAATTACTTTCTAGCTCAAACCTTGCCTACTTGCTGCTTCAATAATGCTCCAAACCACCTCCTAGTCAAAGTACCTGCCAAATCTGCCTGCTGCTTTAAACAACTTCCTAGCCCAAACTACCTCTAAGCCCAAACTAGCTCAAACCACCTGCTATTCCAAACTACCTGACGTCCAAAACCACTTTCCAGTTTAAACCACCTTCTAGTCAAAATTACTTTCCACCACAAATTACTTTTTAGTCCAAACCACCACGCTGCCCAAAACCACCTCTTAGTCCAAACTGCATGCCATCCAAAACTACTGTCTAGCCTGAACTACTTCCTAGCCCAAACTAGCTACCGCCGTAAAATTACTTTAAAGCTTATATCAATTCTAGCTGATTTACCCTTAAATAATATGAAACTTTACATCGAAAGATCCAAATAATCGGTTGACTTTTACGAAAATTTTCTTTTTGGTCGCCGGCAATCGTTGAAAAGTCAATAGTAAAATAACGAGTGAATTCATGAGGCAGAATAAATTCTGTTATCTACAGACAATTGCAAAAATATATTGTGTAGAAACCCTTAATTTTCGCGATTGTAATACTTTTTTTTACTTCGTAAATTAAAGAAAAATGAGTAAAAATAAAAAAAACTGAAAATATAATTACCAGACCAATCAAGCTGATAGTATAACCCAGAAACACCAATGTAGATGCACAAAAACTAAATAAGCTAATAAAGAATGCGAAGAATTTACGTCAGAGTAAAATTCTCGACACAACATCAACATAAACGTGGAAGAACTACACACCGAGGCATCTTAAGAAGGGATAGTGATTAATAAAATAAAAACCACATGGAAGATATCATCGGAGATAAGTCACATATAGCTGTAGTTGCATAAGATATCTACGTTTAGTTAGAATAAAGTTAAAACCATCTTAAAACAGATGAAGAAAATGTAGGATCACAAAAGGTATCCCAAATAATTCAGTAAAACTCTGATCAGTGCTCAGGTAAATAATCGTAAATTTCTTGTTGGAAATCAAATAACAATCAAAATGCTAACGGCAGGGGTAAAAGAAAAATCATGGAAATATGAAAAAACACCGAGGTTATAAATTCATTTAAAAACAGCGATTGGGTGACTCTAAATTTTTGTACAAGTTGTTTACGAAGTTTACAAAAAATCGCCTACACAAAAATGTGACAAGTCAATAGAATCGTCTTTAGAAAGGCTGTGTTAGAAGCTATAAAACAAAGCAAGAACTGACTCAAGTACTTTCATCGGCCATATTTATATAATGGGCCACCAGATATGGGCTCCGTAGGTTTAGTTATAATCACTGAAATATGGTAAAACTGGAACGCGCTCTGGCGACGCCAGCACGATGCGATAGAGACATCGACCAAGGGGAATTGGTATCTTTGTCGTACCTTCCGCTCAAAAAGTATCTTGTGCAAAAATAAACAATTTGTATAATAGATAAAACGCACAAACTAACACAACTCTTGAAGTTTAAAAACCAAGCCCATAGAGAACTTTTGTGACGGAATATACGCTGCATGACATTTTATAATGCGCATACGCAGGAATGTAAGAGAATGACATAAACTTCCCTAGGTGGCTGTCTCTGTCGCCCCGCTTTCTTTACGCAGCGATATCATTCCTGTGTTACTATATTTCAGCGGTTAATATGGGATATAGCTATTCCCTTGTTCTTTTGACAGCTCGCTGGCATTGTTAGAGAGAGAGACATACGCTTTTTTACATCTGTTATTGTGGTATGGTGCGTTGCCTCTGATGACAGCTCCAGGTGGTGTCGAAGAATTTTGGAAGCTTCGGGTTTATGGCCAACGACTGGTCGTTACATCAGTGTTCAATTATTTGGATGGCTTCCTGCATTAAGTTGCAAAGAACAGTTTTAAATCTACGTGTTATAGTTATATCATCCGCATATTCTATAGTTTAGATTCCCCCAGTTTGAAGCTTTTGAGGAGGTTATTCCCCACCATGTTTCATAATAGTGGTGACAGTACTCCAGTTTATGGACAACCTTTTGCAGATTTTTCTAAAGGTGGATTTCAATATCAATGAACACTTCTAGAGTGGACATGCTGTCCACAGATCTTGTGCGGTCTGCAACATTGTGCAGCGCCGATTCTGTAGATTTACCTTTAGTGTATGCGTGCAAACTATTTTCAAGTACTGAATAAATTTTATTAACCCAATTTAACACTTTTCACCGATTTGTCCTTCATTTAAATTTGTGCATAGCGTGTTCTATAAATATATAATTATTTTATAAAAATACCCAATTTTGATTGTGAATCATAAATAAATTAGTACACATTTCGTGCAATATGGAAATCAGAAAAAGTGGAGTACTTAATTCTTATAAATGTTGCGGATATGAGTAATTACGTGAAATTTATGAAGGTCTGAAACTGGCGTGTTAGAAAAAGAACCTTGAACTTAATAACTTTTAAGTAGCTATGAATAAATAAAATATTTAAGGGTGAATGTAAACTGACAAATTATGTTTGACATTATAAACACGGTTTTAGTATGTTCTACGTTTGACAGGGCTTCGTGTAATATTTATGGCATTATAAGGAGCTGTAAAATATTAAATTTCTGCATATATTAATGCTATGCGTAGAATGTTTGCTTCAACACAATCTTGAGGCATCATACCACGACTTGAACAGTTCAAGATGATAAACTGAGTTTCATTATGGTATCACTTCAAACTATGCAAATATTAAAATAACTAAGACCCCAGAAGATGTCTTCACTACCGCCTCTTATTTATAATGGCATCAGTAGAAGTTATTATAGCGAAATTCATAATCCCCGTTGAATAACTTTGGAAAATAATGCTTGTTTTCATTTCAGAGCCTGAATCATATTTAATTAAAACTTTTTTCTATACGTGCGCTTTGTAGAAACAATTATTGTTGGAGCTGAAAGAATTACAGGATAACTTATTTTATAGCGTTTGTTACCTGCACAATGTCAGTTAAAGCTACCCTTTTACATTTCCTTTTTATAGGAATAAAGCTGTAAGCGGATGAAAAATTTAATATTGGTTGAAAATAGTGCTCGAAACGAAAGCATTATTCTACAAAACAAAGCTTATTATACGTTATATAATGTAATAATCTTGTTATTCTCTACTAGTTTTTGGTTTTCGCAGTATAATTTGTTTATCCATGCGAGGAACTCTATCTCTAACCAAGTTGTGAATACATTTTCTTGCTTGAAGCTTGTTAAAGTACAAGTAATTTATTGTTTAATTATAGCTTCACAATTTATTAACTTGCATCTTTTAGTCCTCACTATCTTTGCATACACAATTTATTCTACAAGGTTTTCAACAAATTTTAGAACAATGTAACCTTAATTTATAAAAACTACTCAATAAATGTTTACCACACTACTGAATAGGAAAAAAAGGAAAAAAAAAGAGGATTATTATTACTTTTAAACTTTTTTGACAAGTTTTTTTTGTGATAACTAGTATAATTTATTTATATTTACATTGAATAGCATTGTTTTTATAGCGTAAAGTTTAAATAACCAAACAGTCTTCATTTTTAAAAATCCTTTCAAACAACTATTTAAGAATAAATCTAGTTACTTAAGAATATCAATTTAAGTCTAAATTCAATTCTGAAGATTGGAGCTTTTATTGTCAATAAAACAATTGAAATATTGTTTTTCTATAAAAGGTATGTTTTCCTTGCCTCGAAGGCAATGAAATAATGTAAATGTTTTCAATCAAACCAAGACCATAAAAGAGATTGAGTATACTGGAAAGTAGCCAGCGATACATCAAGCGAGAAAAAGGTAATGCCAGATGATAAGACTCGTTTCTCATCCCTTAAAGCTTAAGCACTGGTGCCAAAAACTTTATCTACTTATACGTTTATATGTAATAAACCTTACAAGTGGAGATCAAGTTAACACCCCATTAGTTTGTTACATCATAAACTAACATTAAAAATTTGTGTAAAATAAAATCTTGATTTTACTTTATATTTTTATTTTTTTGGGTAACACTTAAAGAGTGAATTGCGAGTTTTCAATTGCTTTTACCATTGGCACCTCGGAGAGTTTTAATGCAGTTTTAAGTATGTACTCTCGTTAAAAGCTGCAGCAATCGATATTTTTTTTATCCCAACATACGAGGAGATATTGATATCTACTTAGCCTTTTCCTTGGATAGAACTAAATATCATTATCATTAAAATCTGCCCCAACAGATATTCTTTATTTCAATAAACAAAACATATTTTTAATTAGTTAGTAATGATCCAATTTATGGTAAACTGTCTACCATAAATAAATAAATTGAATCATTGATTTTTGTCTACAAGAGTAAAAAATTATATTGCATGTTAAAAAAAACAACTACTTCATTAATCAATCAAGTAATCCTTCTTGTGGAGAAACAGCCATCTTGATCAAGAAAATATACTTCGCTTTCAACAGGAAGAAATAAGAGAAGTCCATGCTCAATCTACCATTAATATAATGGAGTTGAATAAAATATTGGAGCAGTTTATTATTTACCACCTCCGGAGATCATAATATAAGAAGTATATTAGTAAGCACGGATCTAGATTTTTCTTAGGAGGTGATATCAACGTAAAGCATATTGCATGGGGCTTAAGACTCATTACTCTCGGTAACGGAAAAGAACTTTTAAATGCTATTAATAAATCAAAACGCGAGTTTCACTCCCCACGTATATCAACTTACAGGCCTTAATCTGCTCAATATCTTCATTTCGTTAGAAATAGTTCACTAAAACTGTAGGGATCTATGATCTAACACCGGTGTGCTACTGATGCTAAGTACTTTAGTTATTAAAAACTAACGCAAAAAATCTTACTAACAAGTACACTATCTGGGACCCATTCTGGAAGTACTTAGATGATCAAATCAATCTAAAAATTCAACTATAAATAAAAGAAGAATTGGAACAATAAGCACAAAACTTTGCGGCAAGTGCAGCTCGTACAGCTCTAAGAGATACACCTGAGTAAGTAATTAACTATACTGCAGAAATCAGAGATCTGATTATGAGGAGAGAAGAAAAGCAAGACGTACCTGGCATAGAACCAGAAATCACATAGACAAAAGGATATTTATTCGGGTAAGCAACCAAATCAACAGTTTAATTAAAGAATATAAGAAGAGATGTACGGATAACTATCTCAGTAGAATAGGCCTTGAAGCAGAAAAATTCTAGTCTCCGTGAAAGGTAATTCACAGATAAAAGCGTTCCTAGTACATGTTCCACCTCTCAAGAACGAACAAAGTCCATAAAATGACTTGGTATTGACGTAATACCTTCTGGTCAGGTAAAGGCTCATACAAAAGGCCATTATAATACTAACATATGTACTAAATGCTTGTTTCCGATAATATGTCCCAAGCTGCTTCAAGGCAGCGCATGTTATTACGATTAAAAAACTTAACTATCAACCAACTAAAAACGGTAATAAAAGAGACATTTGAAGAAAAGTAATACTTTCCTGCTATGTATATAGACATCTTACAAGCGCTCAATAGAAGTGGCATGAGGACGTTATTTTTAAAATGAAGAAACTGCAGCCAGCCAACTACTGCCAACTGGTCGAATCCCATATATCAGGAAGGAAATTCCAAGTGGTACACGAAGTAGCACATTCTAGCTTCTATCCAATGCAGACAGTGAATCCACAAAGAAGCGTCTTGAGACAGTTCTTGTACATAGTCTACACCACTAGCATCTACATAAGAGAAAATTGTTCATTTCAACCTTTGCTGATGGAACTGTGTTAATGTCAGATCATGAATCTCAGCCAAAAGCGGTTAAAAATTACAATTTGTTTTGTAGAGGATATTTCTTAAGCCATGTTGTTTCCACGGATAAAATTTGATGGATAATTCTAGTTGTATGAAGGCTGTATATATGTATAAGGTGTTATAATTTCTGTTGGAAAAATTCTTGCCTCAGTTTCTTTTGGTATTTTCATATTAGAGACCAAGAAGAAACATATTTTTTAAAGTTTAGGAGGTGAATAGTTTCGCTGTAGCTGTAATGTTTTACATTAGGTGATTATGAGTTAAATAAAAAAAATGTGTCTTCCATTCCGCAAGTAAAAAAACTTCACCCAACCAACAAATGTTACAAAAGACAAAATTCTAGATAAGAATACGTAAATAAACCCTCGTATAAGTCATTAACTCTGTTTAAGGCAGCAAAAAGAATATTGCAATCGCTTTTTTTGCCTTCTAAACTCTTATTTGGTAAATGTAACAAGGACTTTACCACTATTACAAAAATTAATTTAAAATATGCATTGTGTTACATTTTTAAGCAGATTTATTTAACTTATATCAACAAACGAGTGATAGGTTGTGTTGTGTAGAAAGGTTTTAATGTTATTCGTACGTGCCAAAATAAAAGTGGAGCGGAAATAACAATTTAGGATTATACAGATCGCTTTATGTTGACATATATTGTTCAATTTCCTTTCGATAGAAATCTATATTTTGTTGATACGGATATAAAAAAATCCTTTTAGTTGGGTCGAGCAGAAATGATTCTTCATAATTTAAAAAAATTGAATGTTCTATTAAAGTGTCCATCATTCAAATATTATAGTCAAATTTTTATTTAATTACGTAAAAGAATTAGTCCCTCAGGGCAAATTTGGGGGGATGCTTATTTTTAACAATTATATAATAAAAAAATGGTGGTGTGGTCACCTCACGACTTTCATTTACTAATTTGAGATGTTTTTTGGGTTAACTGTCATATTTAAAGATGTATGTTGGCAATAATAATTCAATTATTGACGTCTAT
>JARJDX010025337.1:0-12188 GCA_030264735.1 Gymnusa sp. GC000175 | reverse complement strand
AGAAAAACATAAATAAAAAATTAAAACAAATGGCAACCTATCTTGAGATAACTATTTTATGAAAATAATTCATTTTTGCTCATTCTGGGATTATTTAATTTTTTTACGCCGACACAAGATAATTTACACGTCCGAAAACCAATTTTAAATTTTCATTATATAAAAACTGTTTTATTATACGAAAAGATTTAAGCGTACAGCGAATTTCTTAAACTTTAATTTTTTATCGGACGAAATAAGGGTGGTGGAAAAAAATGCGAGCACATGGGGAGAAAGGGAATTCATGGGCGCATCGTATGGTAAAGAAGAAAAAAATATTAAAAAAAACTCCAGTAGTGGGGGGGAAATAAAGGGAAAACTGTTGTAAAAATTTCGTTTTTTGGAGGTGAAAATTAATTTGTTTGAGGTTGAAAATAATGGCGTCTTCGGGATGTGGGGACTATTTTCGATAAAGTTGACTCCCGTCCATTGAATTATGGCAGAATTAATTAAATTAATGGACGGGGGCGGCGTGCAAAACTTGTTTTGCATTTTTTAAAAATCACGATGGAGCCGATAAACTTTAAAAATTCAGTATTTAGGGGTTTTCATTAAAATATAGATGATTTTGGTTCAAATTATGTAAAATTTGATCAATAGATATAAAATTTTGATGTCTTTGCTTGAAATTATGATAATTTTCAACATTTTATGACTTTGGTTGAAAGTATGTCAAAGTTTCATCAAAATTTTGGTGAAATTACGATAATTTTAGTCAGCAGAATTTAAATAATTTTCATTAAAAATTTTGATGCTTTTGGTTAAAATTACGTAAAATATCAACCACTTTTATCTTATTTTTCTTCTACTCTCCTTAACTGCCTTGATTTCGAGCCATTTTCTTTGTTCGTTTCGATTTTCCGCTATTTTCCCCTCTTCTGCTCTTTTCTCATGTTTCTATTTCTATATTATCAAAATTTTATTGATTTTGCTTACAATTACGATAATTTTTAAAAATCTTTTTTCATAAAAATTTTGATAACTTTGGTTAAATTAGAATAATTTTGGTCTTATTTCAACAATTTTCGTTAAATTTTTAATTAAAATCAACACAATAAAAATGAAACGAAAAATTTTTTGGATGATATTGGTTAAAAATACTAAAATATGTATCGAATTAAGTTAATTTTCTTCAAAATCTAAATAATTTTGGTTTAAACTACGATTTTACTGTAGTATTGTTATTTTTCTTATTGGTTTACATTTCATACATTTTTAAAAAGGAAAAATAGCACAGGGGCCCTCAATATTAAGTTACGCCTGAGGCCTCACAAGTACTAAATCCGCCATTGTACTTACCACAATAATATTTTATATTTCGTTTGAACGGTATAAAAAAAATGAAAGTTTAAATAATAAAGCTTAGTTAACACTTTGACTGCTAAAGACGAATATATACGCTCTTCAATTATTATGTACGAAAAATGCTCTCTCATATTTCTGAACATGTAAAACGGCGCTCTCTCATAATTATGAATATGTAGGATAGGTGGATATATACGCTCCCTCACACTTCGGAATATGTAAAATGGCGGATATATACGCTCTCTCATAATTGTGAATATGTAGGATAGGCGGAAATATACGTTCCCTCACATTTAGAAATATGGCGGATATATACGCTCTCTCATAATTATGAATATGTAGGATTAGCGGATATTTCGTTCTTTCATACTTATGCAAATATGTATATAAAAGGCGTAAATATACGTCTTCGGCCGTCAAAGGTTTAAATTATTATTAAATTTCATTCGACTTTAGGGAGACCTTTCTGGATACGCCATTGTACCAAAACATATAATAAATATCAGATCGAGTAAAATGTTCAGACAATTTAAAGTGCTTTAAAACATCTGAACCTCGTGATCGTACTGCACGTCTTCATTTTGGTGCAACGTGACATACATTCAAAAATTTATCAAGTGCATTTGTGGCTTTTAAAAAAATGTGTACTAATAATTAATTTATTTTCATAAAACTATCGAATATACCTCACGTTGAATGAGCAAAGCGTTAAGCGCATATGTGATGACATTTGTATGCTTAATATTTTTTTAAAATTTCTAATAAATCGGACTAAAATTAGCCATCACTTTTTACATGTGGCACGATAAATATTTATGCATAGAACAAGCATTCAAACATTTATCTAAGACATTCGAAAGCGTTTGGCAGTGAAATTACAAAATAGCAAAAGCGAGACTGAACCTAGGTAAAATAATCACAAAAAAAGTAAAACAAAAAAATAAAGACAATGTGAACCTACATCCAGCCAATCACAAACATAGTTAACTATTTAAACTAACATACCTATTGGTTCTCTGTTAGGCGTATTAAGAAAACAAAACGGATTACGGATAAGTCGATAGAGATATTGTTAAGAAATCAAGACCTAGGTAAAGTCAGAAACAAGGAAAATGTGCAAGGCGTTGGAAAAATTAACGCGAGCGTGCGCTTATGAGAAACCAACCGTTTCTCATAAGCGCCCAACAAAGAGAGATTTAAAAAAAAATCAACAAGTGTATAGAATTAAATGTACCTTGACTTGTGGACTGACTAAATACAATAAAGGATTGGCACGTAGTTTCTCATTCTCATCGGCTTGTCGTCTGACTTCTTCCCGTCTCGCCGATCCCAGAGCGGAAACCTCTTCTCTGGACATAGAGCCGGTTGCCTTAGGCAATTCTTGAAAGTCGGGCAGAGATTTTTTGCGAGACAACGTTGTTTGTGGTACTATATTCTATTTAAAGAAATTTGGTTAGAAGCTTGTAGATAATGTCATCCTTGAAGCTGGCGGAGGTCGTGTATTTTTAACAATTAGCTAGATTTTGTAAGTACAATACCTCGATTGGAGGTGTATCGATCCAGCTCTCGGACGCTCTGCGAGCCATGAGAGCTGGAGAGTACATGAGATCCTCCTCATCATCTTCGCCATTCTGATACCACAGCATGTTGCGCACAGACTAGCTATATTTACCAGCTAAACGTATTTAGACACGGCCCCCACCAGCTGAATTTTTGGATCGGGGCCACTAACCTTGGGAGCAGCCGTATTCCCACCAGGAATAAACAGGCTTTCCGTTCTTTTCGGTTGATTAGGAGATGGAATGATATCCTGACCTAGACTTTTCTTTTTTATAAGAATATCTTCAAATGGCGGCGAACCCGCTGGAGCGGCGATCCCGTTTCCTCCAAGCGCTCCTAACTGAGGCAATTTTATATTTCCCACCGAACCGTTTCTTACGCTCGGCGGTGCGGGAGTTGTGCCTCTAACAACCGAAGGAGCTCTTAACGTTCTATCGGGGGTGACAGATGGTCGAACAGTTCGATCCACGGAGGGTTGTCGCGATCCCATAGTGGCACCCATACGTCCCGTTGCTCTTGAATACCTATCCACACTCGAATCTCTACTTGGTGGTCGCTTATAGTGATCAAAGTGATCTATCGATGATTGTTGAGAAGTTGATCCCAAATAGGGACGATCCGCCGAGACTCTTCTGGAAGCTCTTCTTAAAGTTCCTTGTTGTTGCAAATGATCGCCAGATGATAGGGAATTTCTTCCCCTCATCGGTGTCGATTCTTTAAGTTGTTGGAATTGTTTATTTAAGTGTTGTTGCATGTGTTCAGCATTAATTTCATTATTGTAGTCGTTAGTTGAGTTAATTATCTCTGGCACATTAGTATTATTAGGTAAAGAAGAAGGATTCGGATGTGGATTTGATGGCGATTCATTATTATAAATATTTTTCTTTGGTGTTTGATTTGCTATAATGTTTTGATTAGAATATTGATTATTCGGCATTTGGTTGTACGTTGGATTGTTAGGATTGGGGTTTTGGCTAGGATTTTGATTGGGAATTTGATTTGGTATTTGGTTGGGTATCTGGTTGGGAATTTGATTATTTACTAAGTCTTTTTGATTAAAATCCGCGTATTTTTCTCTTAATTTCTCTTTTGCTCTTAACCGGTCCAATCCCGGTTGTTTAAAATCAGGTGCGAATTGTTTGGCCACGGTTTGGGCTATATCCGAGTCTTCTCTTGCATGCGCAGCAAACATATCAGCCTGTTCGGCTTTACCCCTGGCAGTTGCAGTTCTTGATATGGCGATATCCGCTTTTTGTAAAGCGATTTTGGATGCTCTCTGTGCCGCACTAACGGCGCCATCTATTCGTTCTCTGAATTTCGCAGATCGCATTAGGAATAAGTGTTTCTTTTTAGGATTTGTTATTAAAACGTTATTTTTATATTTTCCCTCTTCCTTTTCTCCGTTGCTGAAAGTTGTTACACCGTAACCATATTTTTTATTGTTGTACCATTCACCTTCGTATTTAAGTCCGTCTGAACGTTCACTAACACCATAACCTGTACGTTTATCATTTTTCCACTCTCCCATGTAAGTTTCCGTAACACCCGGATCCATTTGTTCATCCTTCAAAAACCACACTTAATTTTAGGCTTTCATTTTTTAATCAGCAACTTACTTCAACTACAAAGCTGGCGTTCGAATCCGAAGGTAATGATGCGTTCGTCATGGCGGATTGAGCTGAATCGGTGCTTACCCAGGAAGCGGATGACGCTGTGGATCGTATACTTCCTGAAACTCCTCTCTTTTCCAAATCTCCTGTACTTTTTTGTTTTTTCATCTTTAAACCCTGTAATATAAGTAAATTTTTATAATAGAAGCAATTCATTAGCACCCAAACTTGCCATAAACAGCCCTTTTTTGATATTAGTAGGTCCAATTGATCTTCTTCTGACGGTAGGCTCGTTTGAGTTCATTTTCAGGACGAAACCGCCCCTTGAATCATCCACTCGCTTGTCACGTTTTTCCGTTAGTTCAGGAGCAGCACCGCTGGCACCCTCATTGCTTCTTAACGATGTCATTGAAGCTCTAATGGCCTTACTTGTCCTATATTTTGATGCTTTACCAAATGGAGCGCTATTTCTTACTCCGTATCCATGTCTCATGCCTCGCAGCCATTGCCCTTGATATGTTCCTAATGATAAAATTATAAATAACATTTTTAAGAAAATTATAAATTGCACAATATGAGCATTTTGTCAAAAAGAGAAATTTATTTTATGCATTTAGATGCTTTCAATAAGTAAGATATAATAATTTCTAGGATCATTTGTACTGTAAAATAAAAATAAACATGTTATAATTAAATCTTTGGTATGTTTCCATCACAAAAGTGTGAGTTAGTTTAAATAATTTGAAAAATGCAGTCACTCTGACGGGACTCAAACCCGAGACTCCACATTGGTATTAATTTTTTTCTATCATAAAAGTGTGAGTTAATTTCATTAATTTTAAAAATAGCGTAGCGTATTTTTCCATGACAAAAGTGTGAGTTACTTTGAATAATTTGAAAAATACTGTCGCTCGGACGGCATTGAACCCGAAGTTTCACATTGCCCATGTATATATAAACATTTCCGTACCCTTTCGGTGTATGTAATTTTGTTTAGTGCACAAATGTAGCACACTGTTTTTTTAGCTAGAATCTTTGCTTTACTTAGTGATTTCCGTCTTGATTATATTTTTTGTATGACTCCACTATTACAACTTCCTCTTGGTTTTACTCTGCACATTTTCCTGGCTTCCCACACTCTTCTAACTTATCTGGGTTGTTTTATGCTTCAATAATGATGTGATGAATGTTAAAAAGTTGATGTGGAAATAAAATGTATCATTCGGGCTAGCCAAGTGGGGCCTGGCTGGTATTTGATTTTCATCGATATTCAAAGTAGACGATTAGTTCTGCGATGGGGTATAAATGTGTATGAACACTCACTCAGTTGTCTTTTCTGTACAAACACTAGTAGCGGTTCCATATGTACTTCCTCTCTATTTAGTGGATTTTAATCCTGTCTAATGTAGTCAGTTCTTTTACACCTCTTAAGTATTTTATCTTGATTGCTTTTATCTCAATTTTCAAGCTGCTGGTTAGTAGCCACGTTTTTCTTCAGAAGGCCAATATTAGTCTAAATATTGCTAATTTTGTTCCTCTTGTTGTTATTTCTCATTTATTTATAAATTCTCTTCTCATATTACATCCATTGTCTACTCAATCCTCTCATTAATGTTTGTAATTTATAATTTTATTGCTAGCTATAGATCTACGGCTAATTGAAGATTTATCTCAGACTATTCGGCCATTCATGCCTATGTGTGCATCCTTTATTCTCCGTTGTTGTCTCCACTTAGTAATCGCATCTTCTTCTGATTTACAAGTTAGAGATTCTGACCTTCAGAGTTTTCCTTTTGATTCTGTGTACGATTTTTTTTTCTGCTGTTGTTGCTATTGGTTCTGTGTATGTCGTTTTTAGGCGTATATCCATCTTGTTTGTTAATAAGGGCCCGTCTACTGCTTTGAACAGAATCAGCCACAAAAAAATACACAAAAAAGTACTAAGAGACTGTTATTAAAATCTGTCAACTTTATTTTCACCACATGGGGCACTAAAATATGCCGCGAAAAATTAATTTGAATCACCAATAGTTTTTTGTATAAACCCGTAACAAGTGTAACATATGAAATGTGGAGACCCGGGTTTGACTCCAGGCAGAGCGACTGCATTTTTTTAAATTATGTAAAATAAAAATTGTTATGAATAAAAGTTTGTGAAGCCTGTTGGTTACGTATTTCTTGTACATATTATGTTTGACATTTGACAAGCGTTATTGGGTTGTTTACTTAACAAAACGAAAATTTGTAAAATTCGCATGTCTACATTTATTAAACGACTTTGTAGCAAGTAAACAAAAAGTTGCATTCTTCGATGTCTAACTCGAAAGAATTTATAAACTTCGGCATCATAATAATAAGTATTGCGCGCTCCGAGAATAGCTTCACAGAAGAGTTTTTCGTTTTGATTTTTTTTATATGTTGAGATGTAGGTCAGATTTATAAATAACACCGACGCGCTTTGCGGGTAAATGCTAATTACCACGTTTGTTTTTTGTATTTACACAATTATGATGAATGCATGTAAAGGGTGTATGGATCCTCCCCTCTGAACTATACATGGAGTTGTCCCTCATTGATCCGGCTAGGAGGAAACTGCGTAATGCTCACAGGCAGCATCGTATTGCGTTAAAATGAAACTTCGCGTTTTGGTGTAAATTTTTCGTTTACTCACCATCATCAGCATATGTTTCTGATCCGTAACCATCTTGAAGTCCGTTAGCCCATGTTCCTTCATATTTGGCAGTGGAGGTGTTGGACTGACGGACTCCATATCTTCCTTTAAATCCTTGGGTCCATTCTCCTCTATATATCCATCTTCCTCTTGTTTCTACTCCTAATCCGTGTCGTTTGCCGTTTTGCCATTGACCTTCAAACGCACTACCACTGCAAAATAAATTTTAGAGACTAAGCATTATTAAAACATATTTTATTTGCTTATTAAAGAATTATTTCGATAATTAAATTGTATTTTCCTCATACAAATTAACCTAACCTAACCTTTAATTTTCAAAAAAAATTATTTCCCTTTGAAATATTGGTTTTAATTTGTGATCGGTTTGAATATTTTGACAAAATATTCTCTTCACAAACAGTGTGAAAGACAAAATTCTTCTTTCAAATCCCGGAATTTATCGAGTCAATTGTCTTAATTTGAAATATTTTGGCGAAACCAAACGGCAAATTAGGACACGCATATTTGAGCATCAACGGGCGGTACATCTTAAAAACATCGGCGGCTCAGCTCTGGCCGAACATTCCTTCACCTTTCAGTCATTATATATAATCCCTCATTATGATAAGCGCAAAATTTGCGAAGCGATTTGGATGAATAATAATCCCCTTAACTTAAATCGTGAACATGGTTTTGAAATCTCCCATATCTAAAAATATTTGTTCTCATCATTAAACTTCCACCTCCACTAATAATTTTTCATCCTATATAGTGATACACACTCGAACAAGTTCTCCAGTTTTCGCCTTGAGAATGCTCCCCGCAATGCGAGCGAAACGTTGGTAACAATCAATCAAAATACGCGACTTAAGCCGGAAAGTAAGAAAATTTACATCGACTTAATTCGCGAAAGCCTAAATTTTAAATATTCTCTTCGTATTCCTAATATAACATACATTCAAGTGTCAAGGTTTCTTTAACAAACAATCATTTTTTTTTAACATTATAAGGAATAAGCTGCAAACAAAATGAGATAAGCCTTTTTCGGAAAAAAAGGCGTAGATTCTGAAATGGATAAAAGCACTCACGAAATCATAATGCCAATAGAACAGAGAAGATGAAGAAAAAAATGTGAAGAAACCGAAACAAAACTGTGAATGAGAAAATGCAAGGAGATCGTGATTTCGCGATCTATTAAAACAATTTAACGTTAAAGTAAAGATAAACATAGTACGCCATCTAGGTCATAAAAATACACCTACAGTGTAAAATAAGTCGCACCAATATTCCCACTATCTAAGATAAGATAAAGTGATGGAAGGAACACGTCAATGAATATTTTTTTAAATTAGACCATAAAATTACGATTTAACATTAAGAGAAAACGCTGATATGGGACCAGATCCCACAAAAGCGAAGAAGTGCGGACAATACAACTAATTAAAGGCTCAAAAGTACTGGTTTTTGAAGGTATACATAAAGGTATACATGACGACGACGGCAAAGTTGTTGAACTGGAGTTATTTGTTGAATGGCTTTTATCTGCATTTACTACGTAAAAAAACAAATGCGAGTGAATGTAATAATTATCGTACCATAAGCCTAATGGGCCTGATATTTTTTGGATCTGGGTTTGAGTTGGAGGGTGACCCTGGGGCCAAAGCACTTAGGTCCCATTAGACCCTCCAAGGGGGCTTCTAAAAATCTTAGAGCGATACCTTGAACAATCACTTTGGCTTTAGGAGTGGTTTGGATGACAAGGTAGATAAAGTTTGCAATCAATGTAAAATCACAAATATGCCTCGTTAATACAGACTTATATGTATTTATAGACTACAATGAGGCCTGATAACAAGATCATCAGCATCATCATCATCATCATCATCATCTCATCATCATCATCATCTTCATCATCCTCATCATCATACATTCAGCCCATTTCTGTCCAATATTGAACATAAGCCTCTTCTCTGCCTGTGATGTTGGCAACTTACATTACAGGTGGACCTACAGTTTAACGTGGATTCCGAACAACTGGAGTTAAATGATTTCTCATCTAACTTCGGATCAGAGAAAGTTTTAGTCATCATAAAACCCCACGCTGGCTAAGCGGATTGGGGAGTTGGGACAGTGTTAGGCATTGAAATATTTTTAATGCTGTGCAAACCCACGATCTTGCACTCATGAATACCTTGACTACACTGCCAAAAGGTATTTTTATATAATCTTAGAATTATCTCAGTATCCACTTTCTTCTTTGAGTTTCGCTTCTATGGAAGATTGGAAACCATAATTATTATATGTATCCTGTTGATAACTGCCCTGAATATTTTTGGAGATGTGCATCCAAACCAGTCCCTCAGGTTGCGAAGCCACGATATTTTTCTTCTTCTTCTTTCAATTGATCTTTTAACTTCAATTTTTCCTTGGATTATTAGATGTTAAGATTCCTCTCATGATTTGACCAATGTATTCAACTTACCTCTTCTTTATTGTATTAGTGACTTCTATGGCTTTATCCGTTCGGTGTATTACTGTTTCGTTGGTTACTCTGTCAGTCCATGAAATTCTTAGCATCCTCCTGTAGCACCACATTTCGAACGCTTCCAAGTTCTTTATGTTGTCTCCTTTCCTTGTCCAGGTCTCTGTTCCATATAATAAGGTGGGAAATATGTAGCCCTTCAATACTCCAGTTCTGGGCTCTAGTTTTATATTACAGTTAAAAAGTTTTTTTTTATATTTGTGAATGCGCAGCGGGCTATCTCTATTCTACTTTTAATTTCTTTTGTGTGTTCCGTCTTTTCCGTTATCCACGTTCATGGGTATATGTAAAAATTGCCTCATGTGAGGCTGTAACGAACATGGTTTATTTGGGATCTCTTATCACCAACAGAATGGTACCCAACGTTCGGTAACGGACATGGTACTCGAAGAAGAAGAAGAAGAAGTGAATATAAATACTTGGGTGTAAAAAGCTAGGTAGTACAAAAATAAAAAGAGGGTACATAAAGGACATGGAATGTGGTGGCATAAAAATATTACCAAGAGATGTAAGTACAACATCTATAATACCATAGTCGTGTGCGTCAGAGGTGTGGACAATAAGTGAAGCAGTTAAAAGCTGTAGAATTGTGTTGAATTAGATTATGAAGGTTCCTTCTTGATAATCGTGAGAAAAAAATGTTTTATGGGTTGTAGGTTTTAGTATCATGCAATCAAAGATTGAAATCAAAGAAATCTCCTGATCTAGACCGAACGTAATCTCGGTGATTTGTGCTGAAAGGCAGGGCCGTCTTAAGGAATTTGGCGCCCGTGGGCTACTAACAATAATGCGCCCCTTTTCATTAGAAAACACGGTGAAGTTATGCAAAATTTAAAGGCTAGAAAAATTCAATAAAAAAATTAAAATGTTAAACCTGGACAATAATTTTCAAAATCAAGTACAATTTTGGACGACAGTTTTATAAAAGAGGACTAATCTAGGACTTGCTAATGTTTTCTTTAGTAAAATTTCAAATCATCGTTAAATAAGCATTTTCTCTTTGGTATTTTTGCTTCGCAGTTATTACAAGTAAAAATTTCACTAGGAGACACGAGAAGATTGCAAGGACTTGCGTAGCTTTTACCAAAATATCATTTTTAATAATAATTTTTTAAAATTTTTGAGCAATTTTGTTCAAAATTTCAATTTTTGGTTAAAATTATAACAATTTTAATCGATTTTCATCATAATTTAGATGATTTTGTGTAAAATTTCGGCGACTTTGGTTTTATTGCAAAGATTTTTGCAATTTTAATCAAAATTATCGAAACTTAATAAAAATTTTCGTTAAAATTTTTACAAATTTGAGATAAATTACGATAATATTGGTAAAATTTTGACGTGTTTCATCAAAATTTAGATGATTTTGGTTAAATTTGTAATTTTAGTGCAAATTTGTTGGATTTTGGTAAAAAATGGTTAATTTTAAGTAATTCTAGTTAAAATTTAGATTATTTTTTATTAAATTGTAATGAGTTTGTTAAAAATTTAGGCGATTTTCTTTAAAATATCAATTATATTACTCAAATTGGAACTTTTACGTTAAATTGATACGAATTTTATCAAATTTGGGCCAATTTCGAGAAAATTTTTGGTTTAAATTGTTGTTTGTAATCAAATTCCGGCGATTTACTTCAAAATTAAAAATATTCTTAACCTTTCAGCAGGGCCCCGGGGCTTAGCACATTTAGCCCTGCGCTTAAGGCGGCCCTGCTGAAAGGTTAAGAATATTTAAAAAAAATACTTCTACGGACTATAACGACGTCATTGTCTAAGACCTAATCTTGTTTGGTAAAACACAGGTTGTTATTCACTCAAAAAAAAAAAATCTGTATTTAAACTCCTGTCGTCACAACTTAAAAATATCTTACAACACATGTAAAAAAGTACAGATAAAATTCAAAAATAAGGGTGGCAAAACGTGTTGGTACGTTGCCAGCAAATTTCTTAATGCGACTAGGATTTATAACCACATTTTCTCTACTGTTTTGTTCGGTTTCCAAACATTTCAGCACACTCAGCCTTTTTTTTTTATTTAATTTTGCTATTTTTTTGCCACTTTACTGTGAAAAATAATTGTAATATTTGATATAAATAACTAATTAAATATTGTTTTAGTTTATATCTTTAATTTAATCCAAACCTATTACAGTCGAACTTCCCTAAGTCGAATCATCATGGTTCACTAAAAAATTCGAGATATAGAAAATTCGAGTTACAGAAATAACTACAAAATACGATCTTGATGCAAGAGTTTGGGAGAAAATCGTAATATTGAAAAAATTTGACTTGTGGAAGTTCGACTGTATTTATTTTTACTTTCATTTACAAAGTAAATTAAAATATAGTAATCGCGACAATTTTCAAAATCGAGATTTTTGCGGAAATATCCGTTTTCGACCTCCCACATTCAGAAAAAGTTGATTTCGAAGTGGTGTCTGTCTGTCTGTCTGTCTGTCTG
>JARJDX010025332.1:0-11215 GCA_030264735.1 Gymnusa sp. GC000175 | reverse complement strand
ATGGTCCATCTAGATGGACCACTGTGTGGATGCGTCCATTCAGGCCATCATAATGGGCCATGATAATGGTGACCATCATGATGGCCCACAATGAGCCATAGTGTAGAGGAGCCATTACAGTTTAATGTGGGATCTGACCATACAATTTAGCTTTAGTAGGCTATGCAAGATCAACTCCTTTGTACTCATATAAAATCAAAATTTTTGTAAAAATATTCAACGGTGTGTCAAATACGAACCACACAAACAAAAAAAAACCGCACAAAATTTTAAAAATAAGTTTTTGCAACTTTTGCGGCCACCATTTTAAAACGGCATATCCAAAATAATCCAAATTTGCACCAAATATTCTTAATTAAGTACTTTACATATAAATCAAAAATTGTTGCAAAAATTTCCAACCGTGTTTCAAATACGAGCCATCAAAGTCAAAATTTGCAAACTGCATAAAATTTTAAAAACAATTTTTAGTATCTTTTGCGTCCACCATTTTGAAACGGCTTACCCGAAATAAACCAAATTTGCATAAAATATTCTCAATTAAATATTTTATATAAAAATTAAAAGTTTTTGCAAAAAATTCCAACGGTGTTTCAAATACGAGCCATCAAAGTCAAAATTTGCAAACTGCACAAAATTTTAAAAATAATTTTTTGCAACTTTTGTGTCCACCAATTTAAAACGGCTTATACGAAAAAAAACCAAATTTGCACAAAATATTTTTAATTAGATACTTTAAATAAAAATCAAAAGTTTTTGTAAAAATCTCCAACGGTGTTTTAAATACGAGCCATTAAAGTCAAAATTTGCAAATTGCACAATATTTTCAAAATAATTTTTTGCAACTTTTGTGTCCACCATTTTGAAACGGCTTATCCGAAATAATCCAAATTTGCAAAAAATATTCCTAATTAAGTACTTTATATAAAAATCAAAAGTATTTGTAAAAATATTCAATGGCGTTTTAAATACAAGCCGTCAAAGTCAAAATTTGCAAACTGCATAAAATTTTAAAAATAATTTTTTGCAACTTATGCGTCCACCATTTTAAGACGGCATATCCGAAATAAACCAAATTTGCACAAAATATTCCTAATTAGATACATTATATAAAAATTAAAAGTTTTTGTAAAAATCTCCAACGGCGTTACAAATACGAGCCATAAAATTAAAAATTTGCAAACTGCACAAAATTTAAAAAATAATTTTTTGCAAAGTTTTTTGCAAAGTTTTTGCAAAAATCTACAACGATGTGTCAAATACGAGCCATCAAAGTCAAAATTTTCAAATTGCGTAAAATTTTAAAAATAATTTTTTGGAACTTTTGCATCCACCATTTTTAAACGGCATATCCGAAATAAAACAAATTTGCACAAAATATTCCTTATTAAATGCTTTATACAAAAATTTGAAAGATTGTGCAAAATTTTTCAACGGTCTTTGAAATTCGAGCCATCAATATCAAAATTTGCAACCTGCACAAAATTTTAAAAATAATTTTTTGCAACTTTTGCGTTCACCATTTTGAAACGCCTTATACAAAATGAACCAAATTTGCGCAAAATATTCCTAATTAGATACTTTATATAAAAATCAAAAGTTTTTGTAAAAATCTCCAACGGCGTTTTAAATACGAGCCACCAAAGTCAAAATTTGCGAACTTCACAAAATTTTAAAAATAATTTTTGCAATTTTTGAGTCCACCATTTTAAACCGGCTTATCCGAAATAAACCAAATTTGTACAAAATATTCCTTATTAAATGCTTTGTACAAAAATCGAAAGATTGTGCAAAATTTTACAACGGTCTTTGAAATACGAGCCATCAAAATCAAAATTTGCAAACTGCTCAAAATTTTAAAAATAATTTTTTGCAACTTTTGCTTCCACCAATTTGAAACGGCTTGTCTGAAATAAACCAAATTTGCACAAAATAATTTTAATTAGATACTTTATATAAAACTCAAAAGTTTTTGTAAAAATCTCCAACGGTCTTTGAAATACGAGCCATCAAAATCAAAATTTGCAAATTGCACAATATTTTAAAAATAATTTTTTGCGACTTTTGTGTCCACCATTTTGAAACGGCTTATTCGAAATGAACCAAATTTATACAAAATATTCCTTATTAAATGCTATATACAAAAATCGAAAGATTGTGCAAAATTTTACAACGGTCTTTGAAATATGCACCATCAATATCAAAATTTGCAAACTGCATAAAATTTTAAAAATAATTTTTTGCAACTTTTGCGTCCACCATTTTAAAACGGCATATCCGAAAAAAAAAAAAAAAATTTGCACAAAATATTCCTTATTAAATGCTTTATACAAAAATCGAAAGATTGTGCAAAATTTTACAACGGTCTTTGAAATACGCCATCAATATTAAAATTTACAACTCTTATAAGGATTTATGTATATAAATTTTAAACAAAGTAAGCAACAACCACCAACTTGTTTGAGCCCTTTAATCGTGAAATATTCTGAAGTTAAAATATTTTTTTTGCAGAATTGAATTTGAATACGTTCAGTCTTACTTTCAGTTAAGTTAAGCTAAACTTAAAGTATAAAAATACTTTACAATTGTATTAAACAAAACAAGACAATTAAAGGACATAGGTCGAGATATCTGGGAATTGGGTAAGATATGTGTTTGGTATACTAACTTTTTTAGAATTTACACGGCTTCGCTAGTTCGATAACCAGTTAACGATAAAATCCTAACAAAATCAGGAAGAAAAAATTTTATTGCTGGATGCATACATGAAAAAAGCAAATATTTAAAATTATTGCAGTTGAAAAAAAGTGGGCATTAGGGTAGAGATAGGTTACATAATTGTAAAATAATATTTTTAAGTAAAAAAAAGTAGCAAAAAAGGATATTTTATGCTATTGAAAAATGCTAGGATGCACGATCAGGATATTGGAAATATAGAGTGAGTCCATTTGACCTACGGCCCTAGGGTCATATTTTATGATGGGTCAACTCGCTCGATACCATATTACAATCACAAGTTCGGTATATACGTGTTCCTTATTTTTATTATTTCACATTCACTGAATATTGCATCATAAACAGCCCAAATTTAAGATCCCACATCCGCAAAACTAAATAAGGAAAATGCATAAAAAGCAACCTAAATTTATTATGTTTTTATGAGCAAAGTAAAAATTTAAATTACAAAAATAAACGTGGTAGCAAAAATATAAATTATATAATTATAAAATTTTTGAACATAACCACGTATTAATCCAAAATTAAACGATATTACAACGATTATTTGTGTTTAGAAATTGTTTAGATCATGCAATAAAACCCATAAATAAGTACGATAGCAACCATTACATTATTTTAACGTAACACGAAACAATTTAAATGTATTTTACTAGGAATTCTTAAAATGCATCCAAATATCCTTATTGTAGGAAGCAATAAATGCATTTAGTTTTCGTTTTTCCCATGATTGCTTTAGAAGCAATTTTTATAATTTTATTTTACTGATATAATTACTGAAGCATGAAGATTCTAATGAAGCTTTATTCGTGATTCGGTTGGCAACGTTACTGCACTACCTATTTCTACTTTACTTCTTTAATTAATGATTAAGTTTTGATAAGAAATTTATGGAAATATGATGAAATATCTAACCTACATCTATTAAAGGTGTTTTAATCATGATTCCACACTTAACACTCGTTACTTAGTTTATGTGCTGTACTTAATTAAGTAAGTAAATATTATATACTCCTCACAGATTATATTATAAGAAATTTATGGGACTTTAATTAATTACTATTTAATTAAATGTAGATCGGGTAATCAAGAAAATTGCAGACAAAGTTTAACGTTTGCTGAGAAAAAGTTGGAACTGCGTTTGTAAACACTTATAAAGCTTATTTCTTTTGGCAAATTACAAATAAATAATTAATTGTAAATGACTAGGAAATATTTTATTACGACTTATATAGCGTATATTTATAAGAATGTTCTTTCTTATGTGAGCGCGGAACTAAATATGGTTAATAATATGCACCTAAAAAAAAGTATCCAATTAATTGTAGCCTGATTGTTCTATACATGCTACTCTCATGAGTATTGTCAAGAGTTGTGTGTATTGTCAGTGTTGGTCGTTCATCAGTAGCTGATGTATTCTGATCATCGGCGTCAATGGTCTTTTAATCAAGCTATGTACATGCAAGCTTTGCATCCACATTGCCAACTATGCATTAAAGAAAACTCTTACGTTTCCTATTAATCTAGAAATACTTATTTTGTAGAGATTTCAATGCGGATTGCTTGATGTAAAAAATAATTAACGACAGGATGTGTTAAAAATGCTGGATTCATTAACAAAATTTAGCATTTGTTCTTACTATTTGCACAAAACTAATTTTTTATTGCATTTATACATATTTATGTGGGCCTTTTTTCATTTCATGTGTTATCTTATCGCTGCATCTAATAAAATTAATCTAAAAAAAAACTTTAATTTGTTTTAAATACATAATTAACGCTATGATTAATTATATTTTCTTTCTATGATTTATTGCACTAATAATTAAAATTAAATTTGTATTATAATTATAAATAAAATGCTAAATTAAATAATTTTTTTGCAAATATCTGTAATTTTTTTTTTGATAATTTATAATTGATTAAGAAATAGTAAGTAAATGTACTCGAACTTTAACTATACAGAGTGTAAAGTTGCGACTGCCATCTTAAAATTTATTTTTAAGAATATTTAAAAATTTTCAGCAGAATATAAGTCAGCACAGCAATCTACAAAACATTGCCTTTTAACCAAGTAGCTCTCTTTAATAATAAGAAAGATACCTACTCTATTTGGACCACCCTGTATACCTGTTATATTTATATTATTACAAAATGGTAAATTTAAAATTTAACTTGGAAATAAAACCATGAAAACTTTTTTCTCATTAACATAATACCAAATAAGAATAATGTATTTATATGTATCAAAGAAATGTTAAAAATTTGCAAGAATAAAAAAAACTGATATGAAAAGTGGACATCAAGAGTCAAGAGTTAGCTATTGCAAATGATTCCTGCGAGTGTACACCAGTTTTTGTGGCAGCGCGGTCTTCTTTGAGCGACTTGCATACATATCTACTAACATTTAAATAATTTATATGTATGTACGCATTCAGAGTTTACTTTTTCAATTGTGTTGCCGAAGAACAATGCGTGTGAGAGAGTGGACCAAACGGATGACGGAAACTGGACTTCTCGAGGACTGCAGTAAGGAGACACACAATTGAAAGAAATAAGTGCACCCGATTTATTTTGTAACGATGAATCGGCTGTATTTTGCTCTCTTCTCATCTTTATTCCGCCGAAGAATAAATTGTAAGGCAATTATAAAGACTGCTTTTAATATAAAAAATGTTTATTTTTATTAATGCAAACTGATATGCATCGAAAAGTACCTAATGACATATGCTTTTCATTTTATTCTTGATATTATCGATCATAACATTTACATTATAATAAATACAATTTCTTAAAACATTTAAAACTACTAAGTACCACTTAGGAACACAAGTTTTTGTACCGAATATGTGGAGACCAGGATTCGAATCCCGGCAGAACGACCATTTTTTAAAAAACTTTAAAATTAGATAGTTCACTAATATTTAGATGTTGAGAAAACAATGCATTTAAATCACCTGATATAGCAAGAAAATAAATCAAATTTTACAAATAATAAAGAAGTTTTTAAACCCATCATTAAAATTATAATTAAATGTAGTTCAGAAATTTGGACAATATATCGAAATACATTAAAGATAAATACATTAAAAATTAGTTACTGGAGAAGAAAGTGCTGGCTAAGGTTATAACACTATGTAAGTATAGAACTTATAAGAGAACTTATGAATCTAGAAAAACCCTTAATATAAAAATATAGACAATGGAGTATAAATAAAGCCCGAAACAGAAGGCGGGAGTGGTGACGCCATTTGGACAGAATGGATGAAATGCCAAAAATCGCCAGAGCGGGGCGAGATCAAAACGACCCCCGGGAAGACCACCAACAAGATGGTATAAAAGCTGGAGCTCAGCGTTCCAACTGCAGCTATATATGTTGAAGAAAAAAATAGAATCTAATCCTAAATAAATAGGAAGAAGAAGGGAGAGTATAAACAGTTTCTGGACATATGGAAATAAAGTCCCCTGACCTCAAAAGATCGATGTGGTGGACTACGGAACTACACACAGCTAAAGAAGAAAAACAAAAACTATACCACAAATGGCTACAAAAAAAGACAGCTCACAATAAAATGATACATAGGAGGCTGGCAAAATTTAAACAAGCTATTGTCGAGGAAAAGAAGAAAAATTGGGAAACAAAATGTCAAGAACTAAATACATAGCTAGGGGGTAAAAAACCTCAAAAAGTCTAGCAATTGATAGGGATTATGAAATCAAGAGATCAACAACAGAATAAAAACATAATATAGACCAACCGAATAATAAAGGATATCTAAAGCGTAACTATAGAAATAGAAGTCGAAACAAGGCAGTGAGGAAGTGAGACTTCTGAAAACCGGATTTTTTTTGGGGCTGAAGGAATACCTGCTGAACTTATTAAATATGGCACAGAAACACTTTTTCAACTGATAGAGAAGATTTTTCGGAAATGTTTTAGTGGAGGCAAGATACCGGACTCCAGGAAAACTACATCACACCCATCCATAAGAAAGGTAGTAGGCAAATCTGAAACAAACACATTTAGCCGGTTGTACAGGCGGATATTTAAACAACTTATATAAAAAGAATGCGGCCCATACCAATCAGAAGAGCAAAGTGGATACAGAGCGGGCCGATTGATCTTCTGCCTTACTTAAATAATCAAAGAACATGTTGATTTTTCTTCTTTTTAGAGCACCATCTCCATTTACTGAAGGTTGGAAACAATCTTGGCAAACTCTTTCCAATCTTGTGTTGGTCGGAGTATTTATTTGGCATATATTCCGATCCAATCTCTTATATTCTTTAACCAGAAATGTTTTTTCTGCCTACGCCATCTTCCTTCTATTTTCCTCTCGGTCGTATTTCCTGTTGCGCATTATGTGTCCCATATATGCAGTCTTCCGTTTCTTGACCGTTTTTTAATATTATTCTCTCACGCTGTGTTCGCCTTAGGACTTCTTGGTTTGCTGTATGTGCAGTCCATGGTATCCTCAGTAGTCTGCGTAAGATCTACATCTCAAATGTTTCGAGCTTGTTCATTGTTACAAGTTTTAGGGTCCATATAGCGGTACTGAGTAAATATAGCATGTCACAAAACGGTATCTAAGTTTTAGATTGGTGGTGGTATTGGTCAGTAACTGTTTCATAATATTTAATGTGGCTCTTTTGTGGCCCTAATTTCAGTATCTGGGTTTAAAAGTTGTTATTTAGCCACACCCCTAAATATTTAAAGTTTTCGACCACTTAAATGCTCTGATCATATATACTAATATCTATGGGTGGTTCTTGTCCCTTAGGTACGATCATTATTTTCGTCTTAATAGAAAATTTTTATTCGTGGATCTATGCAAATATTGCGATAACGTGGCAGTAAACAATTTGTGGCGTTAGAGGTGCTAAACAACAGCAGAATCAATGTTCGTATAATTAGAACTCTAAAAGAACTATACAAGGGTCAAACATCACACTTAAGATTCGACAAATATCTCACGAAGAGCTTTAAGGTGACATATTGTCTGCGGCAAAGCTTCAGTGTTCAGTGTATCTATCACACTATTTAATATTTTTCTTGATATGGCACTAGACAATGGAAAAAGAATTGCCATAGAATAGGTATGCTAATTAGAGACTCACACGTTACACTACGCCGACGACCAAGTTGTATTGGTGTAAGATAAAGATGAAACATGACACGGAAATTGCACGAAGAATATACAAAAAGGGAACTACAAATCAACATTGAAAAAAAGCCAGTATAAGTGTATAGGTGATAGAACGGAGGAATTGGACAACGGAGATGAAAACCTTCCAACAATATACCTATCTGAGCACCGAGATTTAAGATAGTGGACGCCACAAGGGCTCTATCAAAAGCCGTATCACCAAGGGCCCAAAAGTTGCGGACCCTAGACACTATCTTTTGTAAACCTAATATCCGACGGAAAACCAAAATCCTAATAAACAACACCATTCTAAAGAGCACACTCAGTTATTCCTGCGTTGTATTTTCTTTTACTAAATCAGTGGGAAAAACTACTCGCGGTGAAAAAGGGCTTCCTGAGACGATCAGCCGGAATATCAAGAAGATATAGAAAAAAACACTGTTATACGGGAAAAGATGAAAGCTGGAAAGGCACTAATAGAGGACATACAACCAAGTCAGTTATTATGATATGGACACGTCAAAAATATACCACAAGAACGGTTATCCAGACAACCATATAAATGGGTACGCCCCGAAAAAAGAGGTAGACTGGTTAGACCGTCGTTACAGGGCACCGGAAAGTGGAACCATAGGCTATAAAAAACAGAATCTACCGAGTATCCCATTTTAATCTTAACAGTGCAAAACAGTAACCCAAAAAATAGACTTTTTTTGCAACAAAAATTCAAGGGTTTAGAGGGGGCATCCGATTTGATAAAAAAAAATTATCTCCTATCAGGGGGCGGAAATCTTAAATAGAAATCTCCATTATTTATTGCAAATTTAGATTTTACGGATAAAAATAAATAACTTTTTTATGAATTATTTTTGTAATAATCGTAGGTGCCGCTGTTAGCACGAAAAAAATATCAAACAATTTTCTGTTCTGTGATTGCATCGTCCACTACAATGATTAGATAAAAGTGTTTCTTTGTAAAATTTATGTGTTTTTTTTTTCGCACAATCCAAATCAGCAATAAAAGTGGGGGTTGCTTTCTGAAAATTTAAAGTTGCCCCTCGCCACACCTTAGGAAGAAAACTTTTAATATTAAACTGAAACCTCCACTTTTTATTGCTGATTTGGATTGTGCGAAAAAAAATATCAGATTTAAAGTAATCGCAAGAAAAAAATGCGATAATTATTTCTTGAAATTACAGCGTCACCTGCGATTATTACGAAAAATGGTTTCAGGTTCCTATGTAAGATTTAAAAATTGCCCTCTTACCTCGTTCCTTGGAGATAAAATCGAATGTCCCCCTCCAAAATCCGAAAATTCTTGTCCGAAACATTTCGTCATTTGTTATCTATTTTTGGAGATATTCCTCTATTTCTCTGGACACCCTATATATTAAATTCTGCTTTAAATGCATTTCAATTTCCTATTTGAAACTTTTAAATTCACCCACTGAGTCAGGTTTAATTTTTGCAACAACTATTTCATCGAACGATTTTTATCACATACTTTATATCTCAAATGTAGATTCTTCTTACAAAATATTTTCTTGATATTTAGCAAAAATAAATTATTAAGAATTTAGTACGATAATGAAGTGACACATATAAGGGTCTAATTGAATTATATTTTATGAAAAATAAAGTATTTGTATCTCCTTGATGAAATAATTGTTATCGAGTTAATAATGTATTAAGTAAGGGGATCGGTTACAGCTGCCACTTATAATTTGTTTATTCACTTAACTGATCGAATTATTTTTAGAAAATGTAATATATCCCATTAGATCTAGTTAAATCCCCATCTAAAAGACTTTAAAGCATCGAAATTACACACAAATTAAAAAAAATAATAACAACAATTAATCTTTTCGGGCGTACTTTACAATAGTGATAAATCTTTTATAATAAAATTTCATAATTGTTACGTTTTATTGATAAAATTAGTCCAAAGTAGTTAAAAATTTAAAATAATTTGTATGAAGAAATTAACGAATTAAAATTTTAATTGTAATTATTTTTTTTGTGTTTTGAGGTATAATTATAAGTTGTCAAGTATAAATCAAATAAATTACGTGAATTTTCTACTAGTTGTACAAGACACATGTTAAACATAGTATTAAAAATTCAAGCAACGTATCGTAATAGATATAAATGAACAATTTAATTTTAATCAGCCATTCATTTTCAATGTTAATTTATACAAATATTAATTGAATTTATCGAATTGATTAGCTATAATTGGCCAATTGTCATGTCAAGTACCTAATTATCAGCGCGCCATCGTCTCGTTAGCCCCCCTGGTCACTTTTGCCCCGAGCATATGTCACTTATAAGGGTACGATAAATGCTAGTGCTATATTATTATGACTCTATGGTTTTAATGAATTAATTTATTTTTATTTTAGTGCATTTACTGCAATCACACGGGACATCAGGACTAATTTGTTATTTATATACGGGTTGTATCTGGCAATCAATTTTTAAAATTTAGATATCTAAATAAGCAGCAGTAAAGAAAACAAAACTCATTTTTATAAATAACTCCTGCTTCCTGAAGTTTTCCAATTAATAAGGCATTCTAATTGAATTACCTTAAGTAACTATTTGATCCATTTGTAATTTTCTACTGGAGATAAGGAGGATGTGATGAAAAAAAAAGAGGGAAAATAATGGAGGAACACGTTTACTTAAACCAATAATATTAAAGAGACGGTAGTTATGGAATAAAACTTGTTTAATGTTATGAATATTACTTCTTTGAATACGAGCAATAAAATAATATTTATTCGCATACCTATCAGTTATTAATTTTATTTCCCACATGCAATTCTAAGTAAATATAACCGTTAAATAAAATTTAAAATTCAAAATAATCTCGGGACCAAATAAAAATTTCAATTAAATCATGATCAGATATGTTGAATATGATAAGTTCCAGCAAATACTTACTCGTTTCGCGTATAAATATTGTTTTTCATTTGCGCACTTAAATGATAAATAGCAGATGCTGTTGGCAATCAGAATAATTGTAATTTTTAACTAAGCATTAACAGTGGTAATTAATATTTATTGCCATTTGTATATATGCAGTAAATATCTACTCCAGTCTTAATTGTCATGCGCTATTTCTGTACATATCCTATAAGACGTTATCTCATATAATATGACTAATGCAAAGAATGTTCCCGCAGTATAACATAATCAAGAACCAAAACTCCTAGGTAATAAAAAGTACTTCTATCTGATTCGATTTAATACCATCATTGGATGAAGATTTAAAATCATTATCCAATCATGGCACCAATAAAAAGCGAATGATTACGTAATAATATTTA
>JARJDX010025327.1:0-12003 GCA_030264735.1 Gymnusa sp. GC000175 | reverse complement strand
GCGACACTGTCAAAGTTGAACAACAAAAGGTTGAAAAAATGATTGACGATATCTCCAAAAGTGTAACTCGGATCGAAAAAGTTTACGTGTAAAAATTAAAGATCGTCTAAAACTCTATACAATATACTTTTGACTCGACGTTCCGCGGTCATAAAGAAAGGGGTAAAAAAATTATTGTTTTTTTTTTGTTAAAAAACAGGTTTTTGGCCCTTTTGACCCCGCAGAAATATACTAAAGAAAATTCCCTTTGGGAAATTAAAGTACTCAATAAGTGCTATACGACGCTTAAAAAAGAAATTACGACTCTCCGTTTGGCGTCGCGACGCCTTTAAAGTTGAAAAAACAAACGACGATATCTCCGAAACGGTAACTCGGATCAAAAAAAATTTAAATACTTTTTTGTAGGCCGTCTAAAGATCTACAAAATAGTAAATTTACTGAAAAACGTCAGACCCCGGCAAGTCGACTTTATTTGCGATTTTAACGAACGTGCTGGAGGCGTTTTTAAATATTGCAAAACTTTTAAGCGTGAGATATCTGAAACTGCAGAATTTTTTCTGATACCATGGCTCGATATGCCCCAGGGTGTAGGTCAGCACAAACTTATCGAGAAACCTGTGCGGCAAACGGTACGGCGTCGAGACGTTTTTGAAATTTGGCCATAACTCGAGAACGCCGCAACTTGGAGAAACGCGGTAAGCATTATTTAAAAGGACGCCTCAAATGACTACGGTGCCAAAAATTTAGTGTTTGTTTCCATAGATATTTAAGGGTGGAAAAAAAATTTGAAATATTTTTTCCGAAAAAAAAGATAAAAAAATTCTCATCCGTCGCGATTTCTACGTTGGAGTGCCAAATTTTTTTCGACTACAGAAAACACTAAATAACCGTTCGGCTGAGCCTTCGTCACTACCCTGTGGTACCAACAGTATGACGTTGCGACGTGTTTGAAAAAAAGCGTCGCGACGTCATATCTCGGCGCCACCTAGCGGAATGCGGTTTACGGCATTCGATCGGTGACACCGAAAAACCTCCTATGCGAAATTTCGGCCCATTTTATTAACATTTAGGGATCTAAAAAATTTATTTTCTTTTTTTGCGGGGTGCGCGCGTTTTGTATCTCCTCCCTCAATTTTAAAGCTAGAGAGCTGCGGTTTTTTTCGTCGTGGTCACAATAAGTGGGGCCACATTTTCTTGGAAGCACTTTTTTTAAATTTCGACTCTGTTTTCTGGTTATGAATTTTTAAAATTCAACAATTTTTAAAAAACACATTGAAAATTTAAAGAGGGGATTGTACGCCACTGCCTCTTATTTTTCCAATTAATTCTGCTATAGCTCTACAAAGGCGAGTCAAATATATCGAAAAATGCCCCTACATCCCTAAGACGTCTCTATTATCAACCCCAAAAAAATTTATTTTCACTTCCAAAAAAAAACGGAGTTTTTACAACAGTTCCCTCCCACGATTAGAATTTTTCTTAAATATTTTTTTCTTCTTCATTATACTATGCGCCTTTTAATTCCCTTTCTTCTGATGTCCTCGCTTTTTTCCATCGCCCTTATTTCGTCCGATAAAAAATTAAAGGTGAAGAAATAAATTAGATATTTTTTTTTGAAATTTTTTCTTTTAGTTTCTTTATCAACAAGTCCTTTACAGATTTAGATAAAGATTCTATTCTATTTCAATTCTATACAATATACGTAATACAACATCAGCACATTATTTACTAAAGAAGGCGGAAGAATCTTGATGTTTTGATGGTTAATTGGGGAAATTTCCAACCATAAATTAAGAAAAAAACAACTAAATTTGTTTTTTCCGAGCTTGTTCTAATTTTATCTTGGAAAATTTTGTGGGTTTGTTAAGTAGGAGACGTAAAGGTCAATTAAATACAATATAAGTCATTGCCAAGGTGCAGACCTAATTTATTGCTTCAATTTTGATTCATATTTAAATGTCTTCATAATACTCAATTACGTATTATTGAAGAAAGGTTTGAATATTTACATTATCACGATGATTTTTAAATTTAGTAAAATTATACAGGGTGCGGCGTTTAACCCGAACAAGTGAAATATTTTGAAAAATTGATAAACGTTTGAAAGTTTGGTGAGGTGAGGAAGGGGGCAACTTTAAAATCTTAAATGTAAATTAAAATTTTTAATTGCGGTAAAAAAATCACGACTTTTACTTAAAATTCTTCGTTGATGCTGTAATTGCAGGAAGAAATTATCGCGAGATTTGTTTTTTTACAGGATTACAGCGTCACCTACGATGATTACAAAATTTAGTTTGAAATTCTTCGGAATCGTATCGTCCAGCATATAAAAAATTGTGTAAAAAATTAAATTGTGCAACAAAAAACATACGTCAATTATTTTAGCCTTGATTAGATAACAGTATTAATTATTATATTTTTTTTGTAATAAACATTTGCATAAAATATTTAAATGTTCAAAAAAAAAACCGACCATTGTTTATTATGTATTTTACTTGGTCATGATTTCAAATGAAATATAAACCTGAAAATGTATTATTCAGCAGCTCAAATAATAATTTTTTTTATAATTTATCATAACAGAAGTAATTAAAGAACGACAAAGCGAAACAAAAAACGAAAAGAAGAAGCGTGAAAAGGGGATAAAAAAACGAAAAAATGGATTGAATAATGGCAAAAAAAAAGTTTGAAAAACGATGATAATGCAGAACGACTAAACACTGAACAACGACAAGAAGATTAAAGAACTGAAACTAAATACCTAAATTCTGGGAGTGCTGCCGCTTCCGACAATATTATTTAATAAACAATAGACGCCTTAATCGTTACAAAACTTATGAAATAATTAATTTAAATATACATAGAAAAAATCACATTGGTGTTACACAAAAAATTTAAGGCCGCTTGTTGTTTCGTCTTTTACCCCTAGTGGTGAACGATGGTAGTAAAGCATTTTCTGCAATTATAAGTTTTCCTTGAAATAAAAAAAAGCAATTAAAACTGCCAATTAATCTTTTACTTTATTTTGAGCTTGATCCTAATTAAACAGTAAAATAAATAACGCAAGTAATCAAAGTACGCGATAACAATTTTAGGGCCGGTATAACAAACCGTAGTTAGTTAACGCCAGGAATAAATTGCTATGTGACATTGCTAAAAATAATATCACCACAATGTCACATTTTTTTTATTCATATCGTTAACTAACTACGCATTAAAATACCGGATATGAATAAATTGACATATGACATTGTTAATAACAATGTCACAAGTCAAACTATTCATATAGTTAACTACGCATTAATAACGGCCCTAAGTTAGTTAACGATAAGTTACGTGTCATATCGTTAACTTTTAAGGCCGTTATCTTTTAAAATTTAAAATAATTTTTATCTTTCAAAATGGATATGGTAATCGATAATTAGTGGGCGAAACTTGGCTCATTATAAAGATATTTATTTTACTTTTCAACTTTTAATTGTAATGAAATGCAAAAAAATACGATTTGAATACAAACACCAAAATTATATTATTCATGTGTAATACATTTTTTTGTTGGGTTAAAAGTTAACTTTTTTATATTTTATTACTTTGGTAATACTGTTCAAAGTAAATTTTTAAATAACATCTTATTTTAATGTGCTAATGAAACATAGCGCTCAGCGTGTCATTTGGCTCAAATTTTCACAAAACGTAAAAAATTTGTTTGTTAACAACATATTAAAAAAACAAAAATTTTCAATATTTGGTGCGCCGGATGGCACTTGTTTTTGATTAATTGAGATTAATTTCAATTTTCAAACCAAGTTTAAAAGCCCATTAAAAAAAATTGAGCGTGTCGATTTGGCCCAAATTTTAATAAAATATAACAAATTTATCTGTTAACAACATATTCAAAAAACAAAATATTTCAATGTTTAGTTTACAAGATGGCGCCGAAACAAACTTGTCAACCACATCCTTGCAAATTTAGTTGTCCTATAAAACCACAATTTAACTTTAATAAAACAACATTGATTAAAATATATTGTAATTTAAACATTTTATACCTTCAAATAGTTATTTTAATATTTCAACCAAGAACGAAACAAGGTTTCAATTTTATTTATTAATGAGCAAACAAAGCGTTATGGTAATTACAAGACTTTATTCATGCTATTTGACGGAGCTCTATTATTAAAAAGGAAATAATAATAATATAATTCAAATCGATTTGAATAATAACGAAGAATTGTTTCGTATGTATTGTTATTTAAATAAATTTTTGCAACTTAATCGACTAAAAGGATACGTACATGAATATTTACCTATGAAATTTATGTAAAAGAGAAAATAATTATATAGTTTCGTAGGAAATTACTAATATTAAAAAAAAATAATGAAAAAAACACAAAATTTAAAAACAAAAAAAAAATGGAGTTTTCTCCACTCGACTTTCCCGTTGTCTACAAAATAATTAAACTTGACGCAATAAAAAAATGTTTCAAATAAAAGTTGTTGCTATAATGTTTTGTAACAATTTTATTTATATAAATTTTTTTTAAAATGTTTATTCTAAGGGAAATAATTGCAAAAAACTAGAAAATGATAAGAGTAAACGTCCACTTGCGGTTTTCTAATTTTACTAAAAAAAACTATACAAATATAGATGTTATCAAACAAGTACAGACACACAGACATAATTCAAAAAATGGTAAATTCTTTTTAAGACGCCTTCAAAATGTCGGAATATTATTAAATTTATAAAAAAATTGCACGATTGCTATGCTTTTTCTTTACAAAAATAAATGAAAAGTAAAGAAAAGCGTTAAAACAAAAGAGTACCGAAACAATGAAATTAAAAAAAGTAATAAAATTAAAATCTACTAAAACAAGAAAGTATCGAAACAAAAATTTAATAAAAAAGTCCCAAAACAAAAAAAAAACACCAAAACAAAGAAGTCCCAAAACAAAAAATAAATAAAAAACTTGAAAAAAGTATTACAACTAAAAAGTACTAAAACATTAGATACATAAAATGTGTTTTACTGATGAAAACTTTTAAAATGTTGTGGTGAACACTACATGCTTAAGTAGTAACCCACACATTCAGCGAAAACACTTAACTAGTTGCTAAAAAAATGTCTGAAGATAACCATCACCATTGGCCTAAACGTCAAAATTAATTTTTAGATTAAACTTGATGTTTAAACTTACTAAAATTATATTTTTTTATTTGCAGGATATGGCTCCAAATATAACTTGCGTGTCAGTACCAACAGGAGTTCTTCATGAGACCGACGATGAAATTTTGGCTTCGCATGTTCCTCCAGCTATGCAGAAACCTGAACCCAGGAAATTGCATTTAGTATGGAGGAACATCATTCTTTTCATTTACCTGCACATGGCCGCCCTTTATGGGGTTTATTTAATTTTTGTATCGGCAAAAGTATTAAGCACAATTTGGGGTAAGTCAAAATTTGATACTAAAACAAATTTTATCTTCACGACAGTGTTTCCTAACTTTTTAAAGCACTTGGTACATCACTAATTTGGAATTTAAAAATATTTTTACAATTTTTTTCATATTTAAAAAATATACCCCAAGTACTTGTTTTGGGACCGCTCAACGGCATTTTTCATTTAAAGGCTCGTAACTTTTTTATTTTGTAAGCTAATTTTTTAATACAAACGTTTTTAAAACAACAATTAAATTTCCTACAAAACGCAATAAACGAAAAAAATTTATCCCAAAAAAACAAAAATTTCAGTATTTCAAAATTTTCAATCATACGCTCGTAACTTTTTTAAGCGTTAATCAATTTCTTTGATCAAATTATTTTTAAAATTACAATTAAATTCTTTATAAAAACATGAAAATACACATTTTTAGTTCTAAAATTAAAAAAAGTTATAGGCGCACAAAATGAAATTTTGTTTTTTGAAATTTTTTCAAAAAATGTAAATTTTTGACAAAATTTAGCTTTCACTGTAAAAAAATTTGCAACGAATAAGAAGCCAGTAAAATTTTATATATATTAACAAAATTTGAGCTTGATTAAAAAATTTCGTTGAAAAATCGAATTTTGGAAATTTTGTAAAAATTTTAAAAATAAAATGTCCACTTTTTAAAGCATTTGGTTCATCACTTATTTGGAGTTTAAAAATATTTTTACAGTTTTTTTCATATTTAAAAATTGTACCCCTAGTACTTGTTATAGGACCGCCCAACGACATTTTTCATTTAAACGCTCATAACTTTTTTATTTTTTAAGCTATATTTTCAGTGCAAACGTTTTTAAAACAACAATTAAATACCCCACAAAATGCAAAACACGAAAAAAATATAACCCAAAAAACCAAAATTGTACACGCGATCAAATCTCCTGTTTTATATAATAATGTATTTTTTCAATCGAACGACCAGAACTTTTTTGATTTTAAACAAATTTTTGTGATGAAAATTTTTTTAAAATCACAATTAAATTCTATATAAAAATATAAAAACAAAATAACTTTGTTTTAAAAAAATTTACACAAAATTTTGAGCTGAATCACAAAAAAATACTACCACTTTAGCTCTCAGTTTTGTAGGATTAAATTTTTTACAATTTTTCGCGTAGATGTATGTAAAAAAATCTTCGCGGATAAAATCAACAATATAGTGATAAAATCGATATAAAATTATTTATAAAAAAATGATAATAATAAATAAATAAAAACAACAATAAAAATGTTATGAGAATTATCAAAATTTAATCACAAAATTTTAATCAATGAATCTTTTCACGGTTCCACTTTTTTTTGTAACAATCTGTCCTTAAAATAGTTTACTCTCACTTGAAATGATAACAAAAATAAAACATTAATGATATTTAACTTTAGATAAGATAAAACCCTATCCTAAGAAAGTTTTAATTAAATTGCAATATTAAAATTTTCGATTGCAAAAAAATCCTCCCTGTTGTTATCTTTAAAAAAAAATTAATTACCGATATCAATTTAATAACACAGAGACGCAAACCGGGGGTCAAATGTGTTGATCTGTTGCCAACCGTTATTAGCGTTAAGCCAGTTCGGTTACGTTACTAATCTCCAGTGTTAAGTAATCCGTTCTTTGCATAATCAGCGATCGGATGTGGTCGAATATTCGCGGTCGCCGTGTCGTCATCCGGGCTCGCCAGTAGATCACCTTTGGCGCAGGTCAGGGCGCATCATGTGATTTCTCTGGTCATCGTTCGACTCACGTGATCCAAGCAGTGGCGTGATCCGAAACATGTGCGAATATAATGACCATGCAAACATAATGCTAATTTAAATAGCGGCTGTTTAAAATTATATCCAAACGAAAGCAAATTTGTTGCATTTTTTTTTCGGTTTTTTTTTAATGCATTATTATAATTCAGGTGACCAGACGTCCTGCTTTGTAGCAAAGTATTTTTATTCGTTACTTTTTTATTGATTTTTTGCTACAAATATCAATTTTTGTTGCACACCGGTGCATTGTTAAATAAAATTGTTACGTCGCTGAGCATATTCCGTATATGAGCGTATGATGTGCCCCACGTTGGGCCCCAAAAAGTTTAAAAAAAAAGAGTTGTTGCTAAATGTTATAACAACTTTGTTTGGGGAGGATTTTGACGTGTGGTTACCAACATATTCTACATGCGAGCGTATGCTGTGCCCCACGTTGGGCGCCAAAATTTATAACAAAAAGGTTGTTGCCAGATGTTATAACAACTTTGTTTGAGAAGGAATTTGACGTATGGTTAACAACATTGTAGACGAAAAATAAATTTTTTTTAAAAATATCTCACCATGAAATAGTTTGTATACATATTACAAAGAAAAAATAGCTAAAATCAACAGATTGATTAAGCACATGTTTACGTACATTCGTGACCTACTTAGAGAGTCCTAAATCCCTTAAAGTTTTGTGCTTTTGAATATGATTAGGATATGCGACCATCTTAAAGTCCAAAGTAGGTTCTAAACGTTATGTTACGATTAATTATGACCTACTAAAACCTGCAAAATGTAGGATTTTATGTAGGACCTAAAGTTCCACTCGGGTTTGAACGCTTTTTATATTATTTTTAAGTATTCGTGTTGATTATTTTGTTAATTTTTAATTTTTTTTTGCAGCTATATTTTTGTATCAAATTGGAGGCTTGGGCATTACAGCAGGCGCACATAGGTTGTGGGCCCACAAATCGTACAAAGCCAAATGGCAGCTTAGGTTTCTTCTCACATTTTTCAACACGTTAGCTTTCCAGGTAGGTCATCATGTGGCATTTTCAGGTTCTACCGTACTTAGCTACATGTATTTATTAATTTTTTTGCGACTAGTTTCAATAACACAGGTTCTACTGTACTCATCTATATGTATTTATAATTATTTTTGTTACCAATTTTGATAAGACAGGTTCTACCGTACTTAGCTACATGTATTTATTAATTTTTTTGCAATTAGTTTTAATAACACAGGTTCTACTGTACTTATCTATATGTATTTATTATTTTCTTGTAACCAATTTTGATAAGACAGGTTCTTCCGTACTTAGCTACATGTATTTATTAATTTTTTTTGCGACTAATATCGATAATACAGGTTCTACTGTACTTATCTATATGTATTTATTAACTTTTTATTACTAATTTTGATTATTAATTATTATCTTTGTAAAATTGTGTTAATATTGGTAAAAACTATATTACTACAAGGGTCTAGTGCTGTAGAAATCCAAAATGAACTTTAATAATTCGCCTTCTAAGATCTTATGTTTTTTTTTTCATAGATATTTCAATTATTTATTTTAATAAACGCATATAGAGAAGTACAAAGAATGTTTCAATACATCATTCTATTTAAAATTCAGAATTTTTTTTCATAACTAAAGCTAATTTCTAAACCGCATTCTAAAAATAATCTCATACCAATAACCTCTCAATTTATATTGCAATTAACGTTTTAATGTGTTCAAGGACGCCGTGGTGGATTGGGCCAGAGATCACAGAGTGCACCACAAATTTAGCGAGACGGACGCCGATCCACATAACGCGAAAAGAGGTTTCTTCTTCTCGCACGTGGGATGGCTGCTGTGTCGCAAGCATCCGGAAGTCAAGTCCAAGGGAAAGAGCATCGATATTTCCGACCTTTACGATGATCCTATTTTGAGATTCCAGAAAAAATATTACTTGACGGTGATGCCCTTCGTGTCGTTCGTTTTACCCACTTTGGTACCTATGTATTTGTGGAATGAAACGTTTATGAACGCCTTCATCCTCAACCTCTTCCGATATGCTCTTACGCTGAATTCGACGTGGTTGGTTAACTCCGCTGCACATTTATATGGACATAAACCTTATGACAAGTAAGTAAATTTTGAAAAATAAATTAAATTTTGACTTTCAATTGAATCTGTCATTACTTAATTAGCATAGTTTAAGAGTTTGTCATTTCTCTGCATAAATTTCAATTTTTTCATATTTCGTTGCAATTTTTAAAACAATCGCGTCACCAAAGCACAAAATTTATATCTGAAAATCGCAAAAAACAATTGAATAAATTAACTTTACTTTTTTAACCTTAATAACAATTTTTTTATTATGTAATTTCTTTGCAATTACATTAAATCAACAAATTTGAAAAATTTTGCATATTCCATTGAGGAAAATTTTTAATCAAATTTCCATTTTAATCTTTAAAAGTATAATTGAGGATAATGCATACGTTTTATATGACTTTTCAATGTTAATTAAACAGTTATAATAAAAATTATATGCGGGTCGAGAATATCCGGGTGCTATTTAGCGCAAGTACGCCAAACAAAAGGATGAATTGCGCGAATAAAATTGAGAATTTAGGTTTATTGGGCATTTCATTAACACACAAAAATATTATTACAAAAAATTTTATAAAAAGCTACAAAACGTCATAACCACAACTTTATTAGGTAAATTTTTCTTTACTCGCAGGAAAATCGAGTGGAGGAAACTTATTTTTTTTTAATTTTAAAAAATATCTAAGGATAAAACCAAAATTATTTCAAATACGGAATAATGTCGAGCTACAAATTATCATAGTCACAACTTTTATTAGGTAAATTTTTTTTTCACTCGCAGGAAAATCGAGTGGAGGAAATTCATTTTTTTTTTCAAATTTAAAAAATATCCAAATTTTAATAATAAAACCAAAATTATTTCAAAAAACGGAATAATGTCGCACTACAAAATAACATAGCCACAACTTTTATTAGGTAAATTTTTTTTCACTCGCAGGAAAATCGAGTGGAGAAAACTTTTTTTTTAAATTTTAATAAATATCCATATTTTAAATATAAAACCAAAATTATTTCAAATACGCAATAATAATCAATTTTTATTTCACTAATGGTTAAACGTTGTTATTATATATTTTTTTGTTTTCGTACGCAAACCACAAATTGTACACCACAACAACGGAAAATTCGCAAATTAAGCGTTAATCAATTTAAATGATGTTTAATACACGATAAATGTACATATAATTTATCATTTAACACAACAATGACGGATTTAAAAGGAATTGTACAATTTTTGTCCTTGAAATGAACATAATCCAGCGTCGCAAAGCGATATACAAATGAAACAGCGTCTTGACGTAATGTTAATCATAAATAAATAAATTAGAATTGCTTATTACAATTATACAATAAAATTACCTTTCATACGATCAGAGTGGCGATTGTTCCAGTTCACTTGAACAAAAATGCACAACTGAAACGAATATGACGTTTGGAGATGGGTTGGAATGTTTTTTTGCTGCTTGTTTGCACGTTCCGAGACTAAATTTTTGTAAAAATTCAACACATTTGGTTCGTTTCAAAATTACTTTTATGTTTTTAGTTTGAATTTTTATTATTTTTATTAAATTCTTTATAAATTTTTTAATTTTCACCATTTTTCACCCCCCAAAACGAGCAAGGGTAAAAATAAATTATTTTTTCGTAATTAGCAATCCCAAATTGGGATGTAAATATGTGTTTATAATTGATTTGTAAAAATTCAAATTTTTTGTTCTTTTCAAAAAATGAAAATTTTAATTTTTTCAAACCTCGTATCTTCTTTGTTTTTTTAACCAAAACAATTGAACAAATAAAGGTTTTATAGTAAAGTTTGTCAGCTTTAACGTGCTTTAATCAGATTTAAAAAATCTTTGTTACTTTTCGAGATATCGTAAAAAAAGTGACAAAAAATTACGAAAATCGCATGTACAGCTAGCTACCTTCTTTAAATTGCAATTTTGAAAATGGGAAAAATAAAAATGTTCTTAAATCGAAAAACGCACTTTATTTTTGTAATCAGCACCCTCATCTTATGGGGAAAACGTTATTTTAAGCGATTTTTAATTTTCACCATTTTCCAACCCCTAAATTGACCAAAACTTTAAGAAAGAATATTTTTTCGGTTTTTCGTCGAGGCGAAAATCGAAGCAAAGTAAATTGCCCGTATCTTCCTTAATTTTCAAGCTAATGGACCCCCGAGGAGCTAATTTTATAGCCAAGAAAATCTATTTTAATGGTAACAAACCGAATTTAAAATTGGTTAAAAAGTTTTAAAGATATCTTGAAAAAAGTGAAATATTATTAAGTATTTTGGGCAAAATTTTTGAAAAATTAAGTGAAAAATGTCCCAAATGCATCAAATAACCATTCTTTGTAATTAGCAACCCCAAATTAGGATTTAAATATGTGTTTATACTTGATTTGTAAAAACTCAATTTTTTTGTTCTTTTCAAAAACCAAAATTTTCATTTTTCCAAACCTCGTATCTTCTTTGTTTTTTTAACAAAAACAATTGACCAAATAAGGGTTTTGTAGTAAAATGTGTCAGCTTTAACGTGCTTTAATCGGATTTTAAATATCTTTGTTACTTTTCGAGATATCGCGAAAAATGTGACAAAAACTTGCGAAAATCGCACATATAGGTACCTTCTTTAAATTGCAATTTTGAAAATGGGAAAAATAAAAATGTTCTCAAACC
>JARJDX010025316.1:0-13162 GCA_030264735.1 Gymnusa sp. GC000175 | reverse complement strand
TTACAAAAAACGCTGCTAGTTGACAAACAAGCGTGACAAATACCAAAAACATTGTAATAGTTGATACACAAGCGTGACGATTACCAAAAACGCTGCTAGTTGACAAACAAGCGTGACAAATACCAAAAACATTGTAATAGTTGATACACAAGCGTGACGATTACCAAAAACGCTGCTAGTTGACAAACAAGCGTGACAAATACTAAAAACATTGTAATAGTTGATACACAAGCGTGACGATTACAAAAAACGCTGCTAGTTGACACATAAGCGTGACAATTACCAAAAACACAAGCGGAATGGTTACCAAAAGCACTGAAATAGTTGACACACAAGCAGCGATTTTGGTAATCGTCACGCCTGTGTATCAACTATTACAATGTTTTTGGTATTTGTCACGCTTGTTTGTCAACTACCAGCGTTTTTTGTAATCGTCACGCTTGTGTGTCAACTATTACAGTGCTTTTGGTAATCGTCACGCTTGTATGTCAACTACCAGTGCTTTTGGTAATCGTCACGCTTGTGTGTCAACTGCCACAATGTTTTTGTGTGTCAACCAAAAGCACTGTCATAGTTGACACACAAGCGTGACGATTACCAATATATACTGGTCAAGCTGTAATCTTATGTGTCGCATGTCTATTAGAGCAACCTATTTAGTCTCTTGGCCTAAATTAGTTTTTGGTAGTAACATTTTCATGTTTCATTTTGTCTTTTTAGTTATTTAAAAGTGCAATGAACTTATCTTACCTAATATTATAAATTAGGTCAGGTTAGGGGCCAAAACCATTTAAATTACTATAGTTTACGACATTTATTTTCTGTTTTAGGTTAGGTTGTCGTAAACTATATTAATTTAAATGGTTGGTAATAATAATAACCCGCAGGGTTCCACCATCAGCGTAACCCTGTTTGCCATCGCGGTCAACGATATTCCAGCTTCAGTTTCAGCCCCCATCGACAAATGCCTGTATGTAGACGACCTTGCAATCTTTCTGGCCGACAAATCAACGGCCGCCATGAACGAAAGATTGCAATAAACTATCAACACGGTCGTCGCAGAGGCCGAAGCACGGGGGTTTCGATTTTCCACTTCAAAGATCTCGTGCGTTCACTCCTGCCGACTGCGGAAACCGCACAGGGATCCCCGCCTTTTTATTAAGGGATCACCCACCCCTTGCGTCAACGCAGTTAGATTCCTAGGACTAATGTTCTACAGGACACTCTCCTGGCGAACGCACATAGAAGATTTGGCCACAAGTTGCAAAAGAGCACTTAATGTCATAAAGTGCAAGGCCAACATCAACTGGGGGGCGGATAGGGTAGTTCTCTTGCGGCTTTACACATCGAAACAGTTTCCGCTATAGAAGTCGTGGAATTAGAGGACGTGGAAGTAGAGGACGTGGTGGAAGAGAAAGTGGGGATAGTAGTCGAGAAAGTGGTGATGGAGAAAGAGAAGATGGACAAGGAAGAGGGGGAAGTGAGCGTGGACGTAAGTCCTCAATAAATGGAAGAGAAAGCAATGTAATTAGTATATAAAAGCTATATATTTTAATTTTTTAATTTATTTGTTTTTACGGATTGAACTAGCAGAGATAGAACTGGAGATAATAATCTTTTTTTTATTTACTAATTTTCATAAACAAATATTTCGTTTTACGATAACAATGCAATTTTATTTATTTATTGATTTTACAGAGAAGAGAAAGAAGATTCGTTATGGTAATTTATACAATTTTATTACGTTTATTCAAAATTTTATATACATATTTTAAAAACTATAGCAGCAAGAACTAACTTTTGATGCTAAGAGCAGGCGCAAATTTCTACGCATATTAGCAAATGAATTAATCGAAGAACATCTAATCATAGGCACCACAAACACTTCAGGAATGCCGAAGGATCTTCAAGTGAAATTGAAAAAATTCAAGCCACTTACCTCCACTGAAAATTGAACAATTCATGGAAAAACAACTAGTAAAAGAATACGCTGCAAGTCATATTGGACCTCAGATAAAAGAACACGGTTTACGAGGTACCAATGTGGCCAATGTGAAAAACATCTTTGCTTAGAGCATGCAAAAATTTTATGTGAGGAATGTTTTTCTAATAAAAATTAATAGAAGATTAATAAAAATAAATATTACCATATTAAACTTATTATAATCTAATTTTTGTATGACTTAATACTTTATTGGAAAAATAATTATTTCTGTGAACAGTTTTTCAAAAACTTTTGAATAAATTACTTCAAAACAATATAGAATAATTTAATCTTGACCCTATTCCTCAAAATTAATATTAATTTTTTTGTACACCTGATTTTTAACTATGTGTCTATGGGATACATTGCGACTCATGAGGTTCCTTAACGTATTGCGACTAACGCAGGGTTAAAAGAAAAAATAAAGGAAATGGAGGAGGAGAAAAAAAACAAGACAAGGAGTAAAAGGTAATACATTATTATTTACTTACTATAAAAATCATATTTAAATGATATTATTATTACAGAAAATAATAAAACAAGAAAAAGAGAAAGAGGTAATACATATTTACTTACTTAAACTTCGATTAGTATTTGAATTATATTATTATTACAGGAAGAGAAGAGGCCAGAACAATTATTGATATATTATTGATAGAAATGCGAAATGATGAATTTGAAATGAAATAAAAACTTATTTGTGTATTTTTGTTTTTATTAATAACAAATTTATTATTTCAAAGAAGAGAAAAACAATAAAAGCTATAAAGCATTAAAACAAAAGAATAGCAAAAAATAAAACATTTTTAAGTTTACTTTTAAAATCCACTTCCATGTGTTACGTGTTATTTTTTTTAAACGCACCATATAACAAAAATTTTCAATGTAAATTTGTAAAAAAAAATCAAAATTTTATTTATTTTATTTATTTTCCTGACTAGTTTCGGCGAATTGCAATCTTTGGCGGAAATACTACAAGTTTATAATTACAAATATGTTACATTTTTTGGTTTTAATATCTAACTTGTCAAATATAATTAGTATTAGGATGTGTTGAGTTATTCATCAATTTTAAATTTATAATTAACTATTATTTTACTTATTTTTATCTTCGTTTTTAGGCACGTGTAGCATTTGAGGTTAGGATTTCTGTTGAATTTGGTTGGAGTGAAATATTGTGTTGCAGATTTCTGTAATATTGTAGATGTGTTAGATTAGATGTTTGCTTTAAAAATGAGAAGAGGGGTTTTGGTAATAAGTTGATTTTGTCGTTTAAGCTGATGATATTAGAGTTTTTCTTTATCTTTTTAATTTCCATGGCTGCGAGTAGAATTAGTTTGTGTCCTTTATGTCCTGTATGTAGTAATTGGATGTTGTTGGTATTTTCACATTTGTGGTTATTAATAAAGATATGATTTCCAAAATTAGAGGTGGTATTATTTTTTATGTGTTCGTTATATCTAATTTTTAGTTTTCGGCCAGTTTCTACAATATAAGTGGCTGTACATTGGTCGCATTTTAATTTATAGACACCACTTTTATCCCATTTTTCTGTTTTATTTTTTGCAATTCCAATTAGGTTGATCATTTTATTTTTACTTGTTGTGGCTGGAATGATGACATAATTTTTAAAAATATGTTTTATTTTGTTGTTAATGCTATTTTTGTAGAAATCTATTTTTCTGTAGGTGTAGGTTGTTGAGTCTATATTGGTTTCTGGATTTATTAGGTCTTTTATTTGTTTATTGGTTTTATTTCTTATTAATTTATCTATTGTTGTTTCTTTGTATCCGTTGTTTCTTGCTAGTGTTTTGATTATGTTAATTTCTTTAGTTCTGGCCTCGTTGTTGATTGGGAGTGTGTAGGCTCTATGTATATATGCTTTAAATAATGATAGTTTTTGTTTGAAGTCATGATTTGAGTTTGCAGGTATAAGTGCATCATATTGTGTAGGTTTGTGATAAATTTCAAATTCTAGTTTGTTGTTGTTGTTATTTATTGTTATGTCTAGAAAGTTCAGTTTTTTGTTTATTTCATCTTCTCTCGTAAATTTTATATTTTTATGTATGTTATCAATAAAGTTGTAAAAATCATTTATAATGTTTATGTCTCCATCCCAAATGCAGAAAATGTCGTCTACATATCTTTTCCATATTTTTATGTTTTTAAGGTATGGGTTTTTGTTTTCGTTGAATATAGTTTTTTTTTATTCATATCTTGCTTAAAACTAAAGTGATTCATTTTACTTCAATTTACGTAAATTGGTTAGCAAAACTAATAAATAAAATAAATTGTGAACAACTTTAATTAAAAACGGGCAACAAATCATCGTACAACATTTAAGTATTAAAGTAACGAGATGTGTATCAAACATTTTTATAGGCTAATGATAAAAATGATCACATAGCACAATAATTATTATTATGTGATAATTTTGACACTTGATATGGTATTCTAGAATCTACAATAAAAAGTTAATTGGTGTCATAATTTTGAATGTAAGTTTATAAAAGTATCCGATTATTTGAATAATTTTTGAATCAACAGTTTTAGCAGCACATAATTGATAAATTTTTATACTAAATTTGGAAATACAAGATATTTTTCAAAACTTATTATTATTAAAAACCCACAAAAAATTCAACCTCTGTACTTTGACATCTAAAATCAATGAACCATATATGATTTCATCATTTTTTTAAGAAAAGTTAATTAATAAAACAATAATTCTTCTCTAAGTTGTCCATAATATTTAAATCAGTTATCATTTACCTTAAATAAATATAAATTAAAAAAATTGAATTAAATAAAAAACTGAAAGGTAATAATTTAAAACTTATTACAATTCTTTTGAATAAAAGCAAATAGAAAATATCATACCTAAATAAAGTTTAACGTCGATGATACCATTTTAAAATTACATCTCTAATCGTTGGGAATATTTTGAAATAAAACATCATCTCATACAATTCAGAGCAATATGGTAAATTATTATAAAGATATTAAAGCAATCTTTCTATTTTATTTTCTTAATGTCAATTTAAAAGGGTAATTCATTAAAATTCTATCTGCGAAAATCAAAAAGTGTAAATAATAAACATACTATCCGCAAAAATAAAAAAAAAAAACCTACAATTCGATACAATGTTGTAAATTAACGTTGATAAATTTCATGTTTAATTGTATTTTATATTTTAATAAAATTTAAATAAATACTAAAACTTGACCTAAAAATAAAGATGTTCAACGCATGTCGAAATTACTAAATAAACTCAATTACCAACTTTTATAAATAAAAAAATTTCAAACCACATTTCCAAAAAATAAATGTTTTATTTTTAATTTTCTTTAAAAAACAATTCATTTACAAATATATTAAAATTTATGATATGAAACATAAATGGTTAACACAAATTAAAAACAATTTTGTAATCAAAATAATAATTTACACTTTGCGAAATAATTTATTTTCTAAATGATTTTTTTTCCGCTTCATAATATATTGGTTAAAATTAGAACATGAACATGGAATGTTCATTTAATTATGTATTTTCCATGAAATGGGCTGAATTTAGAAATTTGGAAAGGCACCATTTATTAATCTTTAAGTTTTGGTAAAAACGCTGGGGTATACAGGGGTACCCACAATTGCCTACAATTTCAAATCGTGTTTCAGTCAGTTGTTAATTTTTTTAGCATCATTACGCGCACGTGTGCTGTTAAATTTTTAATGAAAAAAAAACTGTTATTTTTATAGTAATTATTTAAAATATTTGATTTATTATTAGTCGGGTAAGCATTTAATAAATTTAAAATTTTTAGATAAAGCGAAAATATTAGATGCACAAAATTTTTTCATAAATTATTGTACTTGATCATAAATCTTGATGAAAATGGGAGGGAAGAAAAGTAGCGACCCCAAAAATTCTTTAAATTTGAAAGCAGCAAAAGAGACGAAATTATTAGGTGAGTTGACATGACAATTTTATTGATCAATAAAATAAAATATATTACTTTTATAGATGAAAAAAAATCAGAAAAAAAAACAAATTATCAATAATAGTTTGCAAGGATATGCATTCTAAAAGGAAAGCGGCCACTCCAAATGCCAACACCGATGCTTTGGAAAAACAAAGGCTGTCCAACATAAATATCTCCAAGCGATAAGAGTTCATTGTCGCTTTGTTTTGGAAACGAGCGATTTCGATTTGCAATATGACCATGGCCGTCGCCAGGGTAGTACAAAAAGAGGACACTTGCCCCTCGCTTGAAATCAGGACATATCACACAAATCTGTTAAAGGTTAAAAAATTTACACATAAAAAAAGAACTTTTAGCATTTGCTTTAAAAGCCAAAAGTGTATTTATTTATTTATATTTACTTATTTATTTATATTTACTAACAAAGTCTGACTATTAGTTTTTTTTAAAGTAAACGTAAAGGGGCCCATAGACACTACAAGTTGGTTGTGTTTAGGTTCAAGTTGAAGTGTCTATGGGCAGTTTGAGAGACCAAAACCTAAGTTGAACAATCAGGTTGACCAAATACAAAAAGTTTTGATATTTATGGGCGGATCCTAAAGTTGTGCAAATCAGTTGAGTGTGTATGGTAAGTTGGTCAACCTGCCTGTTAAAATCAGTTTGTCAAACCAAGCCAGTTGTCTAATTTTTTACGTTTACATGTATATTTATTACCTACTATTGTTTTATTAATATTATTATATTGAATATACATACTTATTTAATTATTGCAATTCTTAAAGGATAATTGTGAAATTGAATAATTTAAAGTAAAATTAATAATAATTATTGTGATGGCAACTGTACCGCAAATATCGCAGTCTACCACAACTGTGGAAGGTAAAATCAAATTTATACAAAAATAAAAACTTAATGAAACAAAGGCTGACTACTGATTTATTTTAAAGAGATAGAACGGGATGGTACGCTTGAGATAATAAAAAAAAGAATAACCAATATGCGTACATGTTATCGACATAAGCTCAAGAAAAAACTGGCCAGCGAGAAATCAGGAGCAGAGAATGAATATTTGTATGAACCAACGTTGTAGAATTTTGATGAGCTGGAATTTTTAAAGGACCAGAAAGCACAGCTAACTGGAATATTGTCTTTTGACGATGATGAAGACGACAATAATGATACGCAGGTTAGACCGTATATAATACATACTTTACAAGCATTGACTGTAAACAATATTCTGCTAAACTAAAAATAGCAATAACAGGTTGACTAATTTATATTTTTTACTCGTTTCACAGGACTGCACACAAGTGAGAAAAATGCAAAAAATAGGCAAAAGTGGAAGAGAAGAATTTCTACAGAGGGCAGTTGAGCATTTAGAGTAACTAAAGGGAAAACGTTCAACTGAAAAACAACGTATTCCGAGTCGTGGGCTGTATCTTACAGAAAACTGTCTGAGAGTCAAAAGCTGTTTGCAAAGAGAGCAATAGATGAAATTTTGATTTTAGGGTAGTTGAACTAGCTCAGCATTGATTGTGTAAAAAGTCCCACATGCTCTCCTCAGCGCCCAAGCTGACCATATTCTCCAGCTGTGTCCAATAATTACTCTTCACTGGGATATTCCACTTTACCAACAACACCAAATAATGTCATCTACATAGGACCTAACAGGCAAGAAATACCCATACAAAATATTGAATATTCAAATTTCAGCCAGTTGATTCAAGACCCACAATTTTAATAAGGAAGGAAAAAAAACATTTACATTATGTAAATATGTGGTTTACTATTTTAAAATGTTACATTATATACCTACATTTAAAAAAAAAATTGTTACCTATTCTACAGTATTTTCTTCTACCTTATTCGTTGGAACAGTTTGACCTACCATCTTCCACTGCCAAGAAACAGCTTTAGTCGTATTAAAATAACTACTTCTACTACTTTCGGATCAGGTAAACCAATACTACCTTCTCTATAACGAGAATGAAATTTGCTGTTGGACATGACGCCACCATCTGACACTCTGCCATTTGCCCCTACTTCTACTATTAAAAATTCATAATTTGCATTCACAATTGCTAGCAAAACTACGCTGAATGTTTTTTTGTAGTTGAAATAATAGGGGTCTGTGTTAGCTGGTTTTCTTATCTGGATATGTTTTCCATTCACAGCACCTACACAATGCGGAAAGTTTCAATTACTTTTAAAACTATCGGATATTGCCTTACACTCAACTGGGGTCCGAGGCAACTGAAATAAAAGAAAAATAATATTGTAGTATGTACATAATTGAAATTCATGCATATTTTTTTTGCATCAATTCATATTGTAAAAATTTTCGAGACTCTTACCTTGATAACTTTTCTTCTTTTTAGCACAGGAGTTATTTCTTCACAGGTTTCCAAGACAATTTGTCCAATTGCAATGGCAGTAAGAAACTAAGTTTTTCATAAACTTTGTCAGTCATCCTTAGAAAATTTTTGTAGTCTTTAGTAGCACTTACTTTTGTTTTCGATAGCATTTTGAATGGGAAAGTTTGGAACGTTTCTGGAACCACTCCTTTGCCCATATCTTTCTTTTTTTAGTTTTTTTTTACTGCTGCACTCGGATATTATTAATGACGTTATAATAATCTCCCTCTTCCAACATTTAACTAACTATAACCTACTATTAGATATAGTATGTAGGTACTATTTAATTAAACAACTAATTTATTTTAGTAAAAATTATTACTGGCTGTTATTACTTTAACTTATACCTCCCTACTGATGTTGATTTAACGTATTGTTCAACTCTCTTTTCCTGTTGATCAACAAAGTTGAACAACAAGTTGAAGTGTATGAGCCCCTTTATGCGTGCTTTTAAATAAACCACATTTAAGGCTCCTTTCACTTGAGACACTGGCTTAGTGTTTGCCGACTCTGGTTTGTGATTGCCGACACTGCTTTGTGCAGCACAAAGCCGGTGTCAGCCACCGAGTGTCTCGTGTGAAAGATAAAAATCTCGCTGCAAGCGGCGGCTTGCTATATATATTGGCTTCACTTCACTTGACTTATTCTTATTGGTCAGATACATTCAGGGATAGTTAATTCTGGTGATGGTACATAAGTAGTAACATTGTCTAAGATAATTAAATTGTGGTAAATAACAACCCGTTTAAAATTAGTTAATTTTAAGTGTTACGGCATCAATTCTGGATTGATATTAGAAGAGATGGGTAACGAAACACCGGGGACTGTAAAAAGTCCCCGGTTGGAACAGGAGCAGCCGGAGCTGCAGGAGAGATCCATCGGCATTGCCGGAAAGGATAAGACAAACTTTTTAACTATCACAAATGATATATTAAATAATTCCAATACTAATGACGTGGACATGATATTGGAAAATTTACAAAGCTATACACCACAAAATTTACAATGAATAGAGAGTTCAAGTTTAACAATGACAAAAAATAATACTTCTTTAAAATACCTTTTAAAATACATATTAAAAGTGTGGATAGAGATGTAGCTTCTTTACATCCTATGACTTAAGGTAAATTATTACATCAATGTAATGAAAATATAAGTAATAACATAATTAGTATAAATAAATTGGGTCGCAATCAAATTTGTGTAGATTTAAGAACTGCAAATAGCGCAAACTTATTAATTCAATCTCAGTTTCTTAAAAATAAAAATTTATCAGCCTATATCCCTTTATACTTAGTGCGCCGCATTGGGGTGGTAAAAGATGTAGATACTAGCCTCAGTGAAGAAGAGTTATTAAAAAATATAATGATTATGTCCGGGGAAAATACTAAAATCTTAGAAATTAAAAGGATTAATAAAAAGAAAGTTGATAGAAATGGTAAACAAATATATAAATCAACGTTATTTTAATTACATTTGCAGGACGTTTGTTGCCTTCCAAAGTATCCATATATAGTGTATCTATTCCAGTTAAGCCTTATATTCAAAAAGTTGTCCAATGCTTTAAATGTTTAAGGTTTGGTCATGTTGCTGCACTTTGCAAAGGTCAGAGACGATGCGTGAAATGTGGCGTATCTGGTCACGATAAAGATAATTGTCCAACAATTGTAATTACGTGTGTTCATTGTAAGGGTGCTCATCTTAGTACTGATTCAAAATTATGCCCAGAATACTTGAAACAAAAATCAATCAAAATAATAATGGGCGAGAAAAATTTATCCTTTAAAGAGGCTTTAAATAAAGTTGAAAATAACTATGCTACAGTAACAAATTTTCCTGTAAATATTTAAGATAGAGATCAGTTCCCTCCTTTAAAACCAAAAAAGAGGAAAACTGTTTCAAATCCCGTAAGCCAAAAAAATATAACTTTCAATTTAGAACATAGAAATATGACTTCTCCAGTTAATGTTCCTATAGAAAATGGAGCCTGCTTAAATAATCTACATAAAAATTCCCTTTATATTAATAATGAAGGAATAAACAAAGTGGTAAATATTGTGTTGGAATTGATTTCCAAAATTAATGGGGAAAACACATCTCGCCAGGAAGACTTGTAAACACAATCATCAATTAATTCTAGTATTAGTTTACAATATTCAGCAACATATATATATTCAAAGGTCTTATCAGTTTTAGAGAATAATCAAGCTACATAATGGCAAGTGATTTTTTAAATATTTGCCAATGGAATTCAAGATCTACAGATGCAAACAAATATACGTTTATTCACTTTTTATTAGAAAATAACATTAATATTGCTTTACTATCAGAAACCTGGTTTAAACCAGATTTCTTTGTCAAATGTAAAGGTTTCAATTTAATTCGCAAAGACAGAAACGATGGAAAAGGTGGAGTGGCTATTGACATTAGAGAAAATGTGTGTTATAAAGAAATTAGGATGGATTTTGTTCCAAATAAAGTTATGTGTTGTGGAGTTTCAGTAAAAGTCAATAATATTATAATTAATTTAATCTCTCTCTATGCAGTCAATCAATGGAATATATTTTTTCAAAATCTTTCCACATCATTTTTGGTAGGTGGTGATTTTAATTGGCCATAACCAGAATTGGGGTAGCTTTTACAATGATAATAAAGGAATTCACCTTATGAATAGCATTGAGGAATGTGATCTCTGTTTGTTGAACGATGGTTCTTCAACTCGAGTAGTAAGACCAGGTCCGAATCCATCTGCTGTAGATCTATCTATATACTCTAGAAATCTAGCACTTTATCTAGAATGAAAGGTTTATTTTGATCCACTAGGTTCTGATCACTTTCCTATTAATATTTCGGAATGTGCGTTAAACATAAAATCAATAAAAAAATATAATAAAAAGTGGAATATAAATCTAGCAGACTGGGAATTATATAGAAAAATTTTAGATTCTATCTACACAAGTTAAATGGCAATATTACGTATGAATCTTTTGTTAATGCCATAAATATTTCCTTGGAGCAATCCACTCCTAAATATAAATCACCCGATAAACGCAGCAATATAATATCTACTTGGTGGAATAGTGAATGTGAAACAGCTTTGGAAAAAAAGAGCAATGCTTTTAAAGCTTACAAATCAAATCAATCTAGAGAAATTTTTTTAGCCTATCAAAAGTCAGATGCCGAATTTAAAAAATGTACTAATACTATCAGAAGACAAAATTGAAAATCCTTTGTAAGTAAACTTAACCGCTCTACACCTATAAAAGAAATTTGGAATTATGCAAAAAGGCTTAAAAAATATTCTAGTTCTCCTAATAATCCACCAACAGAATATGATTTATGAATTTCCTGATTCGGCTAATATGCAAGAGGATAGCGAACAAATGGTGGATGACATATCGAATAATTTCTTAAATCAACATTTTTCAATGTCAAAACTTAATTAATAACATTCTTTGAGTTCAAACTTTTGCTTTTCATTGCAAACATCTTGAATGCCTTGACTTACATTTAAAATATTAGCATATTTGTTAAAGTAATCCTTTTGATCCATTGATATTACTAGTTTCCAATATGATTTATAAGAATTTAAAATACCAATTTGCTCATAATAAAATCCGAAACTACTGGAGACATTCTTTATTTGATAGGCTTCTTTGGATTGAGCGATGTATGAATATGTTAAGCAACATAGTAGCAAGAAGATAAGTGCGGTCATTGTTTTATTTACACCTGTAAAGGATTAATATTAATTTTCTTCAAACTTTTTTAATCGATTAAAATGTACCTTAACTAACTTATTTTTAATTTTAATAGTACGATTTACATATGAACTTATTAAAATTACCTCGTAAGGACCTGCGTATAAAGGCAATAATTTTTTTGATTTTCCTTGTTCAATTTTTTCGTTTCTTAAAAGTACGCGATCTCCGATTTTTATTGAAAGTTGATTTTGTTTCTTATCGTAACCATTTTTTGCGATTTCTTTCGAGTTTATTAGATGTTCACGAGCTAATTGAGATGTGTGTTGCATTCGAGATTTTAATTCGTTCACGTAATTATCGTAATTATAATATATTTCCAGGGCTTTTTTAGAGGGGTTGGTAGGGTTGCTTTACGGCCAAACATCAGTTCAAAAGGAGTAAAGTGTGTAGCTTCATGGGGACTGGTGTTATAGGAAAACATAGCATATGGTATAAAAATTTCCCAGTTATCATTGTCCTTATTTATGAAATTTTGAAGATATTCTACCAAGGTTCTGTGATGACGTTCAAGACTGCCATTACTTTGGGGGTTATATGCTGTGCAATTGATTTTTTGGATTTTTAGAGTTTTGCATAATTCTTTGTATAGTTCACTTACAAAATTTTTTCCCTGATCGGTTATTATTACTTTGGGAGTGCCATATATACAAATTACTTGTGTAACTAGCCCATTTGAAATTGTTCTGGCCTCTTGATTTGGAATTGGAATTGCTATGAAATATTTTGTTAAATCATCTCGGATGGTTAAAAGATATCGGTTATTGCTTTGAGTGGAATTTAAAGGACCTACTATGTCAAGATAAATGCGTTCAAAAGGTTCTTGGGATGTTGTGGTAATCATCATTGGCATTTTTTTAGAACGTGAAATTTTATTTTTTTGACAGGATCTCTCTTTACGTACTTTTTTATATCTTTAAACATATTGTGCCATTTAAATTTTTGACGTATTCGTTTATACGTTTTGTTAATTCCCTGATGACCTCCGAAAGGTGTTTCATGATATTCGTACAAAATAGTTT
>JARJDX010025300.1:0-12248 GCA_030264735.1 Gymnusa sp. GC000175 | reverse complement strand
TGCAATGGAAGGGCCTCAACCTGGGGGAACCACCTTATTGATCATGGTAACCCCGACGTCAGGTAAGTATGCTTCAAAAGCGCAATATGAAACCTTTTAAACAGTCGAGAGGCACCTTCTTGTTTAAGAAGTAGCTATAGCGACATCTAGTAGTAAGAGACAGAATATTAAATACGCGTAAATAATTTATATAAAATAGTTTTGATAAAACAATTTTTTGACAACTAAAATTATTCTAAAGTTTAGAATAATTTCGTTTTCGTTATTTAATAAAAATGTGTTTAGAATTGAAACACATTTTTATTAATAGAAAAGAACAAATATTGTTTCGTAATAAAAATCAAAATATGTGTAGATTGTAGAACCATACTGAGTAATGACTAATGAGTTTATTTTCTGTTAAAAGAGTTGCATTTATAAATGTTATCATAAATCTAAATATCTAAGTATAATCAATTAATTTATTAAATAATTTAAAGCAATCGGAAGCAAATATAACATATTTAGAAATTCAAAATATAATAAAGTTATTAAAGCAATTTATTATTTAACGCTATACTGTGGTGTCTTATAAAATGTAATAGAATAAGAGTAGGTCAACACCTACAATTTTATAATTAAATTTTAAATACATCTACATCAACAGAAGTTCTGAACACTATAAAAAAAGAAATCCGGAATATTTTGGGCATTTTATTAGAAACGAAAAATACAGATTACTGCTCACCATAATGCAGGGCTAAATACAAGGTAAACGCGGTCATGGCTCAATAATCTTCGACAGTGGTATGGACAAAGTACTACATCACTATTTAGAAAAGCTGCCAATAAAGTTCAAATCATGAAGCTGGTCTTCAACGCTCTAGGAGGGCAAGACATATGAAGAAAAAGAATTGCATTTGTTACACTGCATAGGTATAGGTAATACCTCCTCAATAACTAATTTAGGTATTAAAGAATTTTTTCTTAATTTATCTTTTACATTGTATGTGTGGTGTATGCAACATTCTGTAAATTTTTACAAATATTTCTTCCTACTTTATTGTTCGAAAATATTTTTTAATTCCGAAAAAAGTTTATTTTTTTGTTATGAACAAAAATAAGTATCCCATTTCCAAAAAAGTTAAGAAAATTCAATGAGTAAACCTCCTTGCGGGGTTGCAAGTCCCCATCGGGCGTCTCCCCAGGTGACGGATAGGGAAACGCCTTTCAAATATGGGTGGTACCAGAGAAATAAAATACCAGGGGCGGACCAAAACTAGCAAACTGCTATAAACTATAAAATGACAAACTTTAAAACAAACGCACCTCAGGTGAGTTTAAGGCAATGCCCAGCCCGTCTCATACATTTGGACATTCTGCCCAACAGATTCTGGGAAGGGTAAAAACTCTAGAAATTCGAAAAATTCGAAAAGTAAGACAAATATAAATAAAACGGAAGCTAAAATCTAACCAAATAACAATATAAACAACAACAAATTGAAACAACTATTTATTGCAAGCTACAATATACGGACAATGAGAACTGATAACCATCTTGAAGAATTAGAACAGGAATTAGAACACACTAAGTGGGATATTGTCGCACTATCCAAAACACGTCTACCCAACGAAGAAAACTACCATACTAAACACAGAAAACATATTATATCAAAAGAACTCTGACACCAACGACCATCTAGGCTGTGTAGGGTTCTTTGCGAACAAGAGGATCAAACATATGGTAACCAAATATATACAACCGAGTCATAAATATTACCATAAGACTAAACGCACGTTACTATATGCAAATCATACACTTCAAAATAGTAATGGGGGTTTTAATGCTAAAATTGGGAGGAAGATAACCCAAGATACCGAATACATTGGGCAGCATGGTCTCGGTGGCAAAAACATTACAGGAGAATGCTTGCAATTTTTTTCTAGAAAAAGAATATTTACTGCTTAAACACGTTTTTTTAGAAATCACCCTAACGCAAGTGAATATGGGGAAGCCCAGATAACTACATAAAAAACGCTAAAAATCGAAAAATATGCAAAGATGTATCAGTTTTGAACCGCATCGACGAAACGATTACAGGTCTATGCTAGCGACTACTGATCAATCTCAGAGGGAAGAGGAATAAATTCATAAGAAAACCTAGATTCCGAATTTTAAAGGTGTTGAGTAAAAAAAAGAAAAATATCAGGGAGAAGTAGAAATATACCTAAAACTCTCTGACAGGGTAAGTATGAGCCCAGGCCTAGGCCTAGACTAACCAAATGAGAATATAAAGATAGGAATACAAACAGCGGCAAAGAATGTATGATTCAGAGAAAAACCATCAAAAGACTCAAACACTAGAAAAATTATAAAACAGAGGAGATGCATAGAACAAGGAAAGGTTGAATACAAAGCAGCTAAACTAAATCAGAAAAGACATACGAAAATACAAACTGACATGATTCTAAGTATAATTCAGAATAAGAGCAATATAAAAGTGCTAAAAACTAAAAGTGCCAAGGGGATACCAAAACTAACTTAACTAAAAAACCAGCATGAAATCATAATCTCGGGTCTAGAATAAATATCCCAAATTGTTCTTTAACAAATTTTTGTCGTCAAAACTACCTGACATGGAATCTGATTCGCATACAAGAGTACTAAAAGCGGTATCAGAGGAAATACTGGAAATACCTGGGAGAAAACTGCATTACAACCGAGATGCCAAGGCATAGCGAAACTTAACAAATGCTTGTGAGATAGTGCAATTCCCACTGAATGGTGCAATGCAGAAGTTGTGATCCTATTCAAAAATGGTGACACCTCCAATATCGAAAACAAGCACCCCATTAATTTGCTCCACAACTATATAACAACAAAACTACGATATTACCAACCTGTCGAACAAGCAGGGTTTCGCAGTGGTTACACCACCACCGACCACCTACGTGCCCCAATAGAAAAGTCAACTGAGTACAATATCCCATTTTATCTGGCGTTTGTGGATTTTCACAAAGCCTTTGATACTGTTAAATAGTGGTTAGTCAAATATGCCCTTGAGATACTCACACACAGATACTTAAAAACATCTATTAGAATGCGATACTGAATGTCAAGGTCGACGACGGATACTCAACAAATAAGATAAAAATTGCCAAAAGAGTGCGACAGGAGACACTATCTCTTCCAAACTTTTTACCGCAGATATTTCTATACGGAAGATGTCTTCAAAAAGCTTAAATGGAACTCGAAAGAACTAAAAATTGATGAGGCGTACCACAACAACCTACGGTTTGCCGACGACATCATCTCAATATTAAGTGACGCAGATGAGCTAACAGAGATGCTACAACAGATAAACCAAAGGTCTAAATAGATCGGACTGACAATTAACATTGGAAAGAATCTTGAGTCCGACGAAGTCAAAAATAATATAAGACAATAAAACGATCGAATGCGTAAACTATTGCACTTATCTTGGGTACGTAATCAAGCTAGGAAAAAAAAATTAAACAGCGAAAGTCACCAGACGCTTAGCCCTTACTTGGGCGGTATTTGGTACATTGCGGTATATATTAGAAAACAGTAGCAAACTATAAATCTAAAAGAGACAGGATAAGGAACGAAACTGCCAGGGAGACGTGCGACATATCGAAAATAACAGGACTCATATACGGCCTAAAAACTATGAATCTTACCAAAAAGAGTGTGAATAGAATGCAAACAATACAAAGTGTAATGAAGCGCACAATGATCGGAATCTCCTTAAGAGACAAAGTCAATAACGAGACAATTACAGAAAAATCAAAAACAATGGACGTGGCGGAACGGCTATCGAAATTAAAATGAAACTGGGCCCGTTACATCTCAAGACAAAGCAGCGATAGATGGGCAGTTAGACTCATCACTAGTGGCAAAGAGAAACAAAGAGGAGTAGGGCTCGTCCACAAAAAAAATAGCTGGACGATTTTAAATTTATTATGCGAAGAGATTGGTTCCACAATGCCCAAGATTGACAGACTTGAAAGATGTACAGAGAAGCCTCGCCCAGGAGTGGATTAAAGAGGGTTAAAAAAAATCTACAGTTTTGCTGAACCAAATTTAACCAAAACCTTACCAAATACAGGCTTACAAATAATAAATATGATATTTTGTGGTTACATATTTTATAGTTTTTAAAAACTTTGCTCATAAATATGTGGTACATACACCACACACAAACACAGATTTTGTTTAATTTTGGTCAATTCTTGTTTAGGTGTATTTTCACCAAAATCTACTCCCGTCTTTAAAATGTCACATTTTGCACTGACATATGGTGTGCTAAGCGTCATTTTCTAATACTCATTACTATTCATTAGATACTGCTTGGTACCGATCTTGGTTTGATTCTTTTTGACATACCCAATCCTAAATCAAGTTAGTGGTTTGTTTCGCATTTGTATGTTATGTTGTAATTAACGTTTAATAAAGAAATTGCTTTTTTATTTGCTTATTTCATCGAAGAAAAAGTAGAGAAAGGTATGTAATGTTTTATAAACTTCTCCAGACACTCGTTTATTAAACACGTGACTATATTTAGTTTATAAAATTTGTTGCATAATATACTATTTTATGATTACAATACTTTATCTTTACCTTACTGTCGTATGATAAAGTTAAAATAAACCGGAAAATTGCACAATTACTGTAAAGGTTGGAGTTGAATATAATATAACAGGCGTAGGTTTTCTAACTTCATCAATATCACTTGCACTACTGAACTAGGTAATCATTTATTCTTGAATACATATATATTTTACTCATTCACTCAATATAGTTAATCTATCAGCTCCCTAATTGATGGTTTTATCGATAATAATATTAATCTGAAATCAATTTATTATAAATAATTAGTAATAGCTGCCTGTAGCATTTAATAATGAAATTTTTATTAATACTTAACTAATCTTATCGAATACATTATACTACTCCTGCTAGGATTGTTAAATAAAATGATTTATTTTTGCTATAATTGATAAATACATATTTTGTGGTTTCTATTATATTTAATAACATGTTTAATATAAGATTTATCTAACAAAAGCATACATTTCCTAATTAACTTGGTGAATAAATCATATTTCAATTACGTAATTATAAATTTTCGCGATAAGTGAATTAATGACTATATGCAACCCAATAAACTTAACTTAATTAAATTCCTTACTGTACATATACTGTATAGCATATTTTATATCAACATAATAAAATTGAAGGTTCATTAAATAATTCAATAAAATAAATACTGAAACATGTTATATATTTATTGCTTATTAATTTTATTATTTTATTATTAAAATTGCTAAAATATTCAAGCTAAAAATTAAAAAAAAATCATCCTTATTAATTATTAACAAGCACCAATTTTTAATTTTAATAAATATAAGTATAGGGTGACCGACGGAAATTGGACATTTTTAAAATAATCGGAAGTTAGTTTTTTCTTAAAATTTATCACAGAAATCTCTTCGTAATTACATGCCATTTAAAATACGTATTATTTATGAAACGAAATGTATGTCCAGATGGGTGGTGTCCATCCTCCTGAATGCAACTTTCAAGCCTGCATCGAAAATCTTCGCTCTTTGCTCAACATCTCAAGATTCACTTCTTGCCGTCAGTTCGGCCAAAGTTCGGGGTTTGTGAGTATACAAAATCGATTTTAGATACCTTATCAGAAAAAGTCATAAGTGGATAAATTAGGAGAACTTGGGGGCATGGAATGTCGCCAAAACGTACAATGACCCCCCTGGGAAAATTTGTCGAACTACCCTCAATTTGGCATAATGGTTCATAAATGATAAATATTTTAAATGGCATGTAATTACGAGTAATTTTCGGTAATTAATTTTAATTTTTATAAAAAAAACTAGTAACTTCTGTAGATTCCGTTCGCCACCCTGAATAATTTAGTATGAGTTTGTATGGTATAATAACGTAATGGACCCGTCCTAGAAGGGAGAAATAAAAAGCTCTCACTGTTCTCTTTAGAAGGCTACTAAGAAAAAAGACCAATTAAACAGAACGTCGCTTAGAAATGGCAACTGCACTAGAAATAACAATTTAAAAGTTAATAGGTTTGCTGTCAAAACAAGGCAGATAAATAAAAACTTAAACTAATATCACACTGAAGACGGTGAGAGTGTAAATGGCTCGCACCTCGAAGACAGATACTAGGGCGACATGAATGTAGAGGATTTCTGACCCCCAAAACAACACAATGAGAAAATAAATTTAAATAAAAACTAAAATCTAAAAAAGGCAAAGGGAAAGTAAAAAGTCCCCAATACCCCAAGATAATATAACGAAGAAACTAAAACAAAAGGACAACCATGGCCTTTAATAAATACAAATGATAAAAATAAATAAATAATAAATAAGAACTACACAAAGATTAAACAATAAGTCACTGGTTTTGCTCCATTCAGAGCTAAGCCTTAAGGCTCGCCTCTTTGACAAAGAGAGAAAAGGCCCTGATCGACTCTCCTCTGTTCAACAAAATACCCGCTACATTTTCGTCAGACCCATGGAAATCGCAAGATGCGAACTCCATCCCTTCCTCTACGATGTGTTTAATAGTTAATATGTCTTTACATATTCCGTGGCGCTTCAACCAGTAGAAGACGCGAATAGGTAAGATTGGTGTGGCCCATCCGAAGAAAAATAAGCACCACATCCTTCCTTCACGTAAGAATGACCACCAGACTATGGAGATAATGGATTAACGATTGACTTAATTTTTTTAAACTTGTTGTTAGTAAAGCTATCCCATTCTATCTGCTATGCCGCGATGACATTATTGGCAGAAAGTCGGTCTCATTGCGCAACGCCACCAGTTGGCTACAAAGTCCGCCAATTCGTTTTCTTTGATATGCACGAACACTACCGCATTTCTGCAAAGCACCATGGATAAGTCGGACCAATGGATCGACAGTAAAGATATGCTTTGAATTGCACTCAGGTACAACTGCGGGGCCGGTTTAATCTTTTTTGAATTTTGTCAGGTCCACACGAATAACCATTTTGGCCAAGAGCCCAGCGCCGAACCTACCTTGGAGTATCCTCAAATATTCTATTTTCAAGTTCTCTAGTTTTTCCTATGCTCGGAATATCGCTGGCCATTAACGGTTGGTTAGCTTCGATAAGTTGCTTCGTGCGGATGATGTCGCACGAGCTTGTGATTGATGTGTTGGTAGCGCCCAGTTCCTTGCCACATAATAGAAATAAATTTTATTCTCCGATAACTGAGGGGGGAACAGTGAACTTACAACATACACTTATCGTGGTATTGATCCGAAGAACCCGTGTAGCATCGAATGCCTGCATTATAATTTGTGTCTTTTAACCGAGAAAAAACAAGCAAAATAGTACACCTGCAGCCGTATTTCATCCTGGGCAAAACCAGGGAAGTGTAAAGCCGCATCCGAAATACTTCATCTGCCGCCCAGTTGTTGTTAGCCATGTATTTTATGTTAAGTACCTTTTTATATCTCGTGTCTAAATCATCTATGTGCGTCCACCAGAAAAGTGTCCTGGCAAACGTTCTAAAAATCTGACAGCATTGATGCAAGGAACAGGTACTAGCTAAATAAAGTGTCAGGAATCCATGTGAGGTGTAATAGTAAACGCATAAGGTTTTTGAAGTAAGAAATCGAAATTCGCGACGACAGTATTGATGGTGTTTTGCAATATTACGTTTATGGCAGCCGTTGATTTGCTTGCAGAAATATATTGAGATGGTCCAATCATAGGCATTTTTTGGCTGAAGCTGCAATATCGTTGTCCGCGATCGCAAAAAGGGTCACGCTAATTGTGGAACCTGGCAGGATGTTATTTTCCAAAGGAAACATATCAAAATAAACGTCTTCGACCCGCAATTTAAATATGCGATCGGATGAAGATGACAAACACTTATTTCTCATTAACGGTGCTTCTCTAGAATGCCGTACCTCTAGGACCTAGAGGTACGGCCTAGAGTCTAGGTCATGTCAACCTTTTCCACATCAAAAAACACCGTAAAGAGGTGTCGTCTGGAAAGGAACACATCCTGGATGGCGTTTTTTAGATAGACCAGCTTGTCAACAGTAGAATACAATTTCTGAAAACCAGCGTGTCAAAATACCGTTAGTGTCCAGCAACCAAACATGACGGTTGTTGACTATTTTTACCAAAATATTGCATGAGTAAAAAATAAGTTGGTAGCTCGAAGGTGATAAGAGACATTTTCCGGATTTTAACAGCGGAATAACAATGGCTTTTTGTCAGCTTTTTGGATAAATCAGATAATTCTATATAAGAATAAATAGATCCAACAGAGGCACCTTCGCGGAGGAAGACAGCTGCCGGATCATGGCGTAGGGGATATAATCGGGCCCGAGACATGAATTTACATTTTAATTATATGTGAACAAAAACTAAAGTTGTAATCATTCTGTACAGTTTTTTGGGACGCCCTGTATATAATTATATTTATATACGATCATTTAATTATAATAATAAAAATAATGCTACATGATGTAATAAGAAGTACTGCATAATATGCGTGAAACATATCCGTTGCTTTTAATTAAAACATAACTATATTTACCATCTTTAATTAATTATTAGCCAATTAAGTTGGCAGTACGTTTCTGCAAATTCATTTTGTTGTGATATTTATGTTGGTAATAAGACCGTTAGTGGCATCCGTCACTTTTGAATGATATATAACCTATTTAATTAAATGCCAGCTGATATCGAGGAACTTGTATTTCGGGCAACGTAACATTTGAAGAATTATATTTTCAAGCAATAGATTTCGAGCAAATGCATTCGAGGAACGAGAAATTTACAGGATACCTGCAGAAATAATGGCGGGTCAAAGTTGTGGTTAGTGGGAATCCAAAAAAAAAATGTTGCAACGTATTTTTTGAAAAGGAGATTGTGACAATAAAGAAGACTGTCAGTTGGAAACCAGAAGAAGTAAAACTCTGTAATGTTATGTTAAAGTTATGTCTATGTTAATTATGCACAAATGGTGCATGAGGTCAAAGACAACATTGTTATTTATGAAATAGAAAAATTTTATTAAAAAAGACTTTTTTTAAGAGAATTCATATGTACATCAAACGTTCTGGAGGCGGACATGTACATTTTAATATACAAAATTGATCACTGGAGAGAAGCAATGCTCTACTTGTGAACAATATTTTTAATATTCTATATTAGAGACGCTTATTATCCTTGTTGAATGGATTGCTAAACTCAATAGAAGTAAATGTAACAAAAGTACGAGTATAAATAGCATAAACCATAAAGGATCGCTCCTCTGTGTTTTCAACACTGCGGTTGAAGTATATTCCATGGAGCGCTTTTTAATGATCCTCCAGAGAACCATTAAAAAAATTGCCATTGTTCTTTAAGACAGAGATTTTATGTATAAATAATTTAAAACAACTTTAATATTCAGATTTCTTTACAAAAAAATATAAAATAAAAAAATATATTGTAAATAAAGCATTAAAAACCTAAAGGATTTAAATGTATTATACCACCATTTTCACATATGTGCTTTGATATTACCGTATAGTTTTCGTAGTGTCTAAAATGCGCTTTGCTTTGTACACATTTTAAATTGTACATGATTTTAAAATAAGCATCAAAGCATATGGCCTCGGCTAACATTTTTTCGTGTCTGCTAGAAGCTATATTTTGATTGAGAGATCTAGAAGCTCTGGATAATGCAATGGTTGCACCATAGATATTAACAGCAACGTCAGCAAGTCGATTTAAAGCTGATTGTTGATGAATTATGTTTTTGTTATATTTAATTAAAACACGTTCAACTGTACCGGCGAAATGGCTTATAGCTTTGGACATTAGCATACTGCCTTGGACCAATTCTGGATGTACCAATCCATTAAAACTTTTTGTAGATTCCATTCCTAATCTCTTGACTACCCTTTTAGAGGCTTCACCAAAAATAATTCCCAAATTGGCAACGGGATTTTTAAACGCTTTTTGTAATTCTTTGAGATTGTCTCCTGCGTATTTAACTCCATTCAAAGCTACAAAAAGTCGTAATATATCATTTGTGCCTTCAAAAATTCTAAATATCCTTAAATCTCGTAAAACACGTTCTAAACCAGTTTCTTTCATAAATCCCATTCCACCCATAATTTGTATAGCTTCATCACAAACGTACCAAGCGGATTCCGCAGCGAAACATTTTGAAATTGCGGCTTCAATGTGGTAGTGTTTAGAACCTTCATCCATATTACCTGCTATACTATAAGCCATAGATTCTGTTATATATTGAACCATCGCCATTCTTGCAATTTTTTCTTGAATGCCTTGATAGTTTTCTAGCTTTTCTCCAAATTGAACGCGATTTGTTGCAAAGTCTACTGCTTTATGTATACAAGCCTTCATAGTACCTGCCAGTGCTGCCGCCATTCCAAATCTTCCGTTATTTAAAATATTCATTGCAACTTTAAAGCCATTGCCAACTCCCCCTAAAATGTTTTCAATGGGAATTTTAACATTTTCATAATACACTTCCGAGGTATTTGAAGATTTAATTCCCATCTTTTTTTCAGGCGGTCCATTTGTGACACCTCCGAATGCTCTTTCTACTATAAAAGCGGTGACTTTATCTCTTTTTTTACCAGTTTTTGCATCATCAACGGTGGTTTGTGCAAATACGGTCATAATTTCAGCCCAACCTCCGTTGCTGATCCAAATTTTTGAACCGTTTAATATGTAGTGTTTACTATCATCAGAAAGAACTGCTCTAGTTTTAATAGAACCAGCATCTGATCCTGCTGATGGTTCTGTTAAGCAAAATGCAGCAAATTCTCCACTGCATACTCGTGGAAGATATTTTTCTTTTTGTTCCGGTGTACCGTATAATAGTATACCTTTAAAACCAATAGATTGATGAGCGCCTAAAATGATGCCCACGCTCAAATCGTGCGAACCTACGATTTCAACCATTCTAGCGTATTGGGTGTTGTTTAAACCTAATCCTCCTAATTCTGCTGGAACTTGTAATCCAAAAACTCCCATTTCCCATAAACCTTTTGTAACATTTTCAGGAACGCTTGCAGTATCATCATTTGCTGCAGGATCGTTTACTTCTGCAAAAAATTTGTTGGCAGGGTCTATTAACATACTAAGTGTTTCTTTTCCATCATTTGTTAGTACGTCTGGGTAAGGAAATATCTGGCTTGATTCAATAATACCCTTAAAAGTATTCAGAGTAAAACTTAATTCTTTTTCTTCATTCTTCTTTTGTGTTCCAAAATGTTTACATGTAATTGATTTATTAAAATTTTGCAGGATGATAGGTTTTGTTATTGTTCGAATTATACGTAGCATAATTTTGAACGTTTACTAAAGACTTCCTACCTGTGGCGAGGGGTCGCACTGAGATATCGTATTTAGGTCCGTGATAAAATTAATTATTTCAAAATTTCAAAATAAATATGACAGATTGTCACAATCAAAAATTTTAATGACAAAAAATATACTAAGCAAACTCATATATCAGAATAAAAGGACGTTGATATATTTATGAAACTGAAAATTTTATGTAAAAATATAAAATATGGAAATTGCACGATAAACATATGTTGAATTTCAGTTATTTCACTAATTTCATGTAAAAATATTAGCTAAATAATGAGCATAAAATTATTGAGAATATTTTTTTTATTAGAGCAATAACAATTTGTGTGTATATAAATGTGAATTATTTAAGTTTACAAAAATTGAATATTTATTTAGTTAAAAAGCATAAGCATGTCGTAGTGACAAAAGTCACTGGTTTTGAAACCGTTAACTCTTTCGTGTTAGTTCAAACTTTATACTGGTAATATTTTCTCTTATACCGGGTGTACAAAAAGTTCCGGGACGGTCAAATATCTCGAGAAATACGCATCTGATCGAAAACAGAAAAACACGTATTCAATATTTTTTAAAAATCTATCGAATGACACCTAACACGACCCCCCATTATTAATTATAATATATTTATATTTATATTTTATAATATAATTAACTATTAAATCTTAAATAGCAATCCCCATTTTTTATTGCAGATTCGTATTCTACGGAAAAAAATAGGTAACTTTTATCTGAAACTTTTTTTTAAATTCGCGTCAGATGGCGCTCTAAACGAAAAAATGAGTTTTATTATTAATACGTAGAAAAATTATAAACACGGTCAAAGTGTGTTACTGTC
>JARJDX010025283.1:0-11274 GCA_030264735.1 Gymnusa sp. GC000175 | reverse complement strand
CTATCCACTGGGATGTTCTTTACATGTCATTTAATAGTTTAAGTTATACAATTTGCTTATTGTTTTTGTCTAGACAGATTGCAAATAAACAGGAATTATACAAAAAAAAAAAAAATTCACAACTTTCATAAAGATTTTAAAAAACAATTATTAAGCCAATTTAAGAGATATGATAAATGTGCCGAATTTTCTAAAGTGTATTATGGCCCTGATTCCTAAGACAACAGCAGCAACTAGATATAAGTAGTAGTGACACTAAATATTATTATGCACATATTTAAAGAGACCCATTTGTTACATAGTAAATATTCTCTTCAAAACCGTAGAGACCAACGTAAAGACGATTATATCAGTTTCATTGATTACGAAAAAGTTAATCATTCAGATTTACTAAGATTTCTAGAACCACAAGAATTAAATGCAAATGATATTAGTATTATCAGAAATCTCTACACAAAACAAACAGCGTATGAGTAGGCCACAGAAAACGTTCCTATACCAAACACTTTCTTTCACGTGTCATCACTTTCCACGGACGTTGGCGTTCACTTCGGCATATGCGTCGCAGTTCTCGGCCATTCTAAACAACTCTTGGACTTTTTGGATTCCTGTCCATTCGCGTATGTTTTTGAGCCACGACATTTGTTTTCTGTCTATGCCACGGCGCCTATTAATTTTACCCTTGAGTATTAGCCCTTTTATGATGTGACCTAAGTGGAAGATGCTTCTACTCTTGATAAACGATAGCAACTTTTGATGTATATTTTCTCGTGTTACGGCTGCATTATTCGTTATTCAGATTAACTAAGATTTCTAGAACCACAAGAATTAAATGCAAATTATATTAGTATTATCAGAAATCTCTACACAAAACAAACAGCGTATGAGTAGACCACAGAAAACGTTCCTATACCAAACAGCAAGGAGTGCGACGCGTCCTTTTCCCATTATTATTTAATCTGTACTCCTAGCACATTTTTGCAAATGCATTTCAGAACGATACAGATGGTATCAAAATTATGGTAAAGTGATTAACAACCTTCGCTAGGCTGATAGTAGAGCTATTATTGCCCACAACCCTTAAGGTCTGCAAAGATTAATAACAAATTGACTCTAATGGGGAACCAACTTGGTCTGAAAATAATATATCCAAAACCAAGATCATAGTTATTTTTAGAATACCAGATTTGCGAATAAATATAAACGTAAATGAAAAACCAGTTGAACAAATGTCTAAATTTAGATACCTAGAATGCTGTATAACGTAGGTCCAGATCAAGAAGAGAGAGAGTAAAAATGGAAACGGCCAGGGCCGCATTTATTAAGATAAGGAACTCATTTGCTGTTAAAGCTTAAACGTGAAATTTGTACAATTTTACATTTACTTAATATTGTTGTATGAGACATAATCATGGACACTCAAAACTAATACTGTGATTTGAAGCATTTGAGAGATGCTACTTTGTAGGTTACTTCTTATACCTTGGACTGACCACGTTACTAATGTTAAAGTTCTCATATGTATCAACTGCTGGAAATATGTAAAAAACGAAAAACTGCATATCTTCTTTTTAACAACAAACACCAACGGTTGAAACTAATGATGGACAGAAAAATTGAGAAAGTCGCAGTTCTCGGCCATTCTAAACAACTCTTGAACTTTTTGGATTTCTGTCCATGTGACCTAAGTGGAAGATGTTTCTACTCTTGATATACGATAGTAACTTTTAATGTATATTTTCTCGTTGTACGGCTGCATTATTCGTTATTCTTTCTACCCACGAGATTTAAAACAGCGTTCTGAGTACGCACATCTTAAAAGCTTCTAACCTATTCATCGTATAAACCTTGAGGGTCCACGCCTCTACCCTGCAAAGAAGAATGGACGCGTAACATTTAAAAATTCTTCGAAGACTACTTGAATCGCTGCCTGACTTCCCACTGTGTCGCACGCTCTTTTATTTTATATTTTCCACCTCCAAGGATTTGGCATTGTGCTTCTTTGGATTAGAGACGAATATTAATTTTCGGTGTTTTTTCGAGTATCATATCTAAAAATAAATACGGTGGTTGTTTCCATGGCAAGTTCACCTAATAATTTAATGATTTACACAAGAACGTCGTCCAAACCGAGTACTTTCCCTCCCTTCTCGGCTTCAACAGCTTTTTCTACCTCTTCCCTTAATATTCTAGTGCCAGAAGTACAGATATCCTCCGTTATATTGTTCCTTTCATCTTTAAAAAGCGTTTTGATGTAATTTTGCCAGACATTTAGTCTTTGTTGTTTTCTAAAATTATATTTCCTTATGCAGCTTCTTTTACATTTTGATGCAGATATAAACTGTTGTCTAAGTCTTCAATTTCTTGGCACTTTGCGTTGAACCATTTTTCCTATGCCTTCCGTGTATTTCTAATACACCTGTCTACTCCCACGTATTTTGTGTTTTATCGTCATTTTTTACTTTTCTCCTTTCTTCCATTAAGCTTAAAATTGTGTCTTTATTTTGAGGTGATTCTCTTTTATCCTGGCAAATGTATTTATTAAGTTCTTAACTAACGTTTGTTTATTATTATTTTTAGGTGTCTTTTTTGTTTTTTTGTGTCTTTTAGTTCGGTCTTCACATATAATCATCTTAATAGAGGCTGAGAAGAGGCTTATGATATGGTTTTATTTGCAAGTTGTTGACAGGCGATCGCAGAACACCATCACACAGCTTCGGTGTTATCGTCGACGTTCATATTATTAATAACACTAATAATATATTTAATAAAAATAATTAAATTATTTTTATTCTTTTTAGGATTAGAGACAAGAAATCTTCTGTGTGCTGCCAGCTCACGCTCGAACGAAAGTTAGCGAGAAAGGGCGGATGATCATTGAAGCCCGCCGTGCGAGATGTGCGGGAGCTGTGCCACACATCCCCGCGTTGGTCGCCGGACGATCGCCGAACATCATCCCAGCTTCGGTATGTTATCGTTGGCCTGTGTATATCAGACAAACAACAAGGTTACGTCCAAGCGACAGGACGACGCTTTGCGTGCCAAAATGCACTTTTGTTTGTTTGTTTGTTTGTTTGCAGGGGTCACGTCTCTTCTACGAGACGAATCCCCAGGCTAAGCGCTGAGTCTCAACAGATCGCAGCGTTGAAACTGCTCTACCGTATACAACACCCCGCCAGGTATGTAAGTCGTATACAGACCATTCCGAGTTAGCCCTTACGGGGCGTAGCGAGTAATCACCGCACCACCACCCGCTCGAGCGAGTGCGTAACCAATTGTTCAAACCTGCGGTTCCTCTCGTACTGAGCAGGATTACTATCGCAAGGACGAGCAATCAGTAGGGTAAAACTAACCTGTCTCACAACGGTCTAAACCCAGCTCACGTTCCCTATAGGCGGGTGTACAATTCGACGCTTGGCGAATTCTGCTTCGCAATGATGGAAAGAACCGACATCGATAAAAGAATTACAACGGCGGTGCGAACACGGTGAAACCAAGAAATCTTAAATATTTAGGTCACATTATAATGCACCTAAAAAGATTCGAAACATTACAGCTAATAAAAGATCCAAGAAAAGATACGCGAAAAGAGGAGACCAAGAGGAAGAAGAATCTCATGGTTGAATAACCTTCATCATCATCACCATATGCAGCCTTGTTTACACCACTGCTGATGTTAAGCCTCTTCTCTGCCTGTAATTCCGGCAACTTACATTACAGGTGGACCTACAGTTTGGCGTGGATTCCGAACCACTGGAGTTACATGATTTCTCATCTAACTCCGGACCAGAGAAGGTTTTAGCCATAAAAACCCACGCTGGCAAGGCTGGAGCAGTGTTGGGCAATAAATATTTTTAATGTTGTAGGGCGCGAATCTACGATCTTGCACTCAGCAGCCGGATGCCTAGACCGCTGAGCTACACTGCCACCATTGAACCTTAGTTTAATATAAACAATTACTAAACTGTTCCGTAGTTCGGTAAATACAGTAAAAAATTGCGTTGTGTGTAGGCAACATTTGGTGACAGATAGCTACTTTAAGACGAAGAAGTAATTTTTAATCCACTCATCTACGTTAGGTTTTTAGTTAGGCATTTTACTAGGAATGGACTTCACAGTGTCTCAGCAATAATTTTAGCAAACCTGAATGAACTTAAGAGACGACGCAAATCACAGAAATTATGAGAAATCCCACATTAGAGTGCACGACGGAGAATTCGGTCATCTAAACCGTAATGTCAAATTAAAAAAAATATTAAAATTTAAAAATCATTAATTTATGTAGATTTTCCAAGCAGTGTCAAGTCGTAAAAAGGCAGTGTAGCTCAGCGGTTAAGGCATCTGGCTGCTGAATGCAAGATCGTGGGTTCGCACCCCACAACATTAAAAATATTTATTGTCCAACACTGCTTTAATTACCGCGTCTTGCCAGCGTAGGGCTAAAAACCTTTCCTGGTCCGGAGTTGGATGAGAAATCATGTAACTTTAGTGGTTCGGAATCCACATTAAATTGTAGGTTCACCTGTAACGTAAGTTGCCAGCATTCAGGCAGAGAAGAGACACCAGTACTGTTGTGAACAAGGCTGCTTATGATGATAATGATAAGTGTGACGTTGTTAGTCGTTTGATATCGTAGTATAACGTATAGTATTCAATTTGTTATAATTATCTTAATATAATATTATAAATATTATAAAATATATACATGAAAAGGGTTATATAAAATATAATTCAACAAACATTCAAAAAATTAAATCATTAATGGTCTTTAAATTTATTTATTTATGTCAATATAAATGTCAAGTCATTCGGGACTAAAAACCTGACATCACAAATTAGATCGGCACTTTCCGTTGAGTTCAAAATGATTAAATGGGATATTAACTTTTATTATGATATGATATTATGAATTAAATATGTTTTTAATTAAAAGCATATTTTTAATAATAAATATGAACTTTTAAATCGATCTAGCATAAAAAAATATCCGCAATGACCGCATTACTAAGTATAAATTCATTCCATAATTTAATGTTTAGTGGCGTTATAAATGTGGTATAAATTATTTAAGAAAAATTATTTTCATTATCAAAATAAAAATTGCTTGATAGGTTAAAAAGCTCTAAATAAGTATGAAAATGAAAAATAGGTATAAAAATTTAAAAAATGCATAAAAAACTCAATCATATTTAATTTAATTTCATCTGATTCGTCCTGATCAGTTTCAAGCAAAGACATATTTTCTTTAAACACGGTCTTTAATTAAATGAAGCTAAGTTAAATAAATTTTTGTCCATATATAAATTCTTATTGTATTATTTATAAATTTATCAATGTTTTAAATTGTACAATTAATATTGTTTTTGTGTGTGTTAATTAAAATACTATTCAAAATATTGGCGAATGCGCCGGGCCATATTTATTTAAAATGTAATTATTACGTCTACCAGAATGATGGCATTCTACATAAGCAAATATTTATAATTTAATTTACAGTATTTATTCCATTTATGTTACTTTAAATATTACTGTGAAAAAATAATTTAGCTTCTTAAATACTGCATATCTGTAAACAAGTTGGTTTAAGAGAATTTGTAAAAGAGATTACTACTTTTATAATTGGATACATTGGTTTTATTCACCAATATACTTTAATCCTTTTGTAAGACCATGAACTATACAGTTTAAAACAAAGTTTATATTATATTTATGTAAGTTTATAATATGTCTTAGGAAGATATATTTAACTGAAACACATGTTTTTATTTTCTTTAATTATTTTTACATTATTCAAGTTTTATAAACCACACTTTAGACATAAACTTTGAATTAATCACGAGCTACAGCGTAGCTTCAAAAAAATAATTCAAGCCGTTGTTTATAAAACTTCGAGCGTTTTTAAAGTGCCGAAAACAACCGATTAAAAACCAAGTTGTATTTAATAAGTGGTCGTATTTAAAATGACGCTCCGCAACCCAGCATCTTTTTATGCGAAAGTACCGAAATCCTCTCTAAAAAATTTGCCTAAATAAATAATCCTTTCTAAAAATTCTGACTAAATATCACTAAAACGCTCAATTCAACCCAGTAATTGATTTTATCGCTTCACTGGCAAAGTGGCAAAATGGTGCAATTTCAAATTAGTGTGGTTATGCTTGTTATGATAAGTATATTTATATTTTCAAAAAAGTTATTAAACAACCGACTTTTGTGTAAAAAAATGGTAGTTATTATTCGCTGTGGGTTTCAATCAGTAGATTTAAGTATATTTTTTGACAAAAGAGAATAATTTTTGGTACAGTTTTGCTCATAGCACTAAGAAACATGAAAATTTTTATAAACCAAGTGTTATAATAACTATTTATTATTATATATAAATAAATAAATAGATGCTAAACAATTGGTTAAAACTTAATTTTTTTGTCAAGATTAACTATTCAAGTTTAACTATAAGCGAAACTAATTTGTGATATTCTGTGAATTGTTATTAACAGTGTAATTAAAAAACAGTATTATTGAGAACTAACACTACCGATGGTAGCAGCACTTTCGCTCAAACAGCTGATTTTGAAAGAGTACTAGTAAACTTGTCAACTTGGCGAGCATAGGATTTTTCCCAAGACTTTCAAGAATAATAATATTAAAGAGATCCATTTGGTGTTAAACAGATATTTGTTTTGATATATTTTTAATTATTTATTAATATAAACACAATACAACAAATTGTGCAATGAACACAGTGAGTGACAGGTATGAGGTACTCTTTCGTGCAGTTCAGTTTTCACCACCAAATAGAGTATCAGATTTTGTTAGTTCTCAATAATTATTGTAAATATTAAAAATTAAATACAACAAAATAAATTGATCATATATATCATCCTATTATTCCAAGGCGAAATATATGGCCTGTTTCGTCATCTACTTTGATTTCCAGATAGAGCTTTTATTTCGGACCATGCCTTTCCTTGCATCTTGGCTTCATGCACGATGATGTTAGTAAAGTCCTTTGGTGATTGGTAGTAAGGTCTGCCTGGGTTTGCGATAAACACCATTCTTGTATTTTTTCACTATTTTGGCAATTCTTAGACCAATGCGTTGCTCGCCCTAAAAAATCCCATGATTTGGTGCAACAGTACGCTCCTGCCCTGGGAAAGTAGTGCAAATAAGATTTTATTCATCTCAGGGGACTTGAAAGTCAATGGTTCTCACCAGGCTAATTCTTTTTGGCCAGTTTCCACTGTGAGGGAGTCCAACCTATTCAATTCTTTCCTTATCCTCAGCCTCTTCTTGTTGTACCTCGTTTGTATTCGTATTAACCCTAATACATTATAGGAAGTAAATCTTTCTTAAATGCATCAGGTTTTTTTTAACGGGTTAAGTACTCCGTTGTCAAACCTTAGGGCACCTATCCTTGCCATATAATAGTTAAATTATTAATTTATTTAATTTATTTTGATCTTTAGACACTCTATTTAAACATTCAACTTACATCGTAGAGGAGGTACTTATTTAATTATCAAAATAAACAAGACATTTGACTTAATTTGGCATGAAGGTGTCCTAAATTAACTACCCTTTAGTTTCTATTTCTCTATTCTATAAACATTGTGAATAACTGCAATATCCAAATCAGCTTGGGTTCTACATTATTCGCCGCTTTTTTTCCGAGTATGGGGTTCCACAAGAAACTCTCTTATCTTACACTACCTATAATTTTCCTGCCACAGTAGATCTTTTCCTTTACTTCCTTTAATATAGAGACATTACAACCTTTATTTCTAAAGTAAAAGCTTCTCAAACTTTATAAATAAAGCCCACATCCTTACGGAATGTATCTTTATCTCGTTCCACAAAGAGCGAAATAAAGTGCTCCAAAAACACTTCTCCAAAATCTACAACAGCACACCAAACAATACTAAGGTGTTTTCTATCTAGTAAAGAAAATTGTGTATTTTGTAAGAAGTGTGTACTCATAACATGATATCTTCCAGAGGCATTAAGTAAAACTGTGAGGCACATACTTGCGGGAAACCTCATTACTTTTTGCCCAACATATAATACTAACAGCCAAAATCAGAGTTTTTTAAACGCATCTTAACCGATTGTGTTTTATATCTTTAAATACCCAACATGTATGTAATAGTAATTTAGAATTTAAGCTTTTGCGACTTGAGCCCATATAAATTTTCTTACTTTCAGGTTTAAGTCGCGTATTGTTATTGGTTGTTGCCAACGTTTCGCTTGCCATTGCAGGAAACATTCTCAATTTAAAAATGTAATTTTAATTAGACTACTCTGCAATAATTACCTATACCTTTTTCCCACACATTGAGTCGATTAGCAATGGATGCTAGAGTGATATGCGAATATAACTGTTGTTTGAGAAATCCTTTCCTATAAATTTCTTCATTAAAAAACGTTTTGTATCACATACAATTTTAAATTTAACAATTATTTATTTATTTATTCTTGCAACAATTCTTTACTTTAAATTTTCATTTTTTGCTTGAAAGAACCGTATATATTATCAGGGCACCATAAAAAGGCCAAATATTGTTTAGTATCTCGTTTTAGTGATTGTTCTATGTGGTCATAAAAATGTTATGACTTGTAATTCAGCAAAAAACAATCAATTTTCCTGGACGGGAACTATGTGACTTATGAGGTCACTTTTTGCTGTTATTTTTCTGGCTTAACGTGTATAAGTATAATAGGGTTTTATTTGTATGAAAAGGGACTCGAGAATTCCCGTAGAATTCATAGTCGTGTGCCAGAATACATTACACTCGGTGCCTGGAGAATCCTGCATTTAATGGCAATTCCCGGGACAGCTCTCTATTTGCATGTGGGCCTGCTCTTTTCTAATGATTAATAATTAATGCTTTTTTACTTTTGCATTATTTAATATACAATTTTATATTGATATTTTATTTAAAAATTATTTCAAGTCGCAATAATTTGATTTAAATTTTTTTGTGCAATTTGTATTCATGTACATATTTTATTAGAAGACAAATAACACTGACGGCCATAATGTCATGTGCATGTTTTATTTATTTAGCACAATTGATTACAAATATTAATTTTAACATTCATTGCACGTAGTGACTAATTAAAATTATACCTAATTTAACATATGTGAACAAATAATGAAAATTGTTTAGTACAAAAAGCAGGATATAAAATAACTTGCGTCATGTGATTTATACGATTCGTTGCATTAACGATGTATTGTTTGAAACATGAATTAATGTGAAAAAATGCTTAACGTACTCAAAATTATATTTCAGGGTATAAAAAAGTATAAAATATTTTTAAATTATGAAATATGTTAAAAATATCTAAATAACATTTCACCAGCAAGTAATTTCATGCTCGTGGATAAAAAGCGCAAGTTACCTCTTCGTTTAAAGTGCAGTATAATAATCCCCATATTTAAAATATGGAGACAAGATGAAGCCAGAAAACTACCGCAGTATTTCGCTACTAATACCACATGAAAAGCTTTTACGATGTTTTTGCAAATCATTTTATACTCTAAAAGAATGCATAATAAAAACAATAGGGCTTCAGAAAAACAATTTATGCCACCTTACTGCTAGTGAGAAAAAGAGTGCAAAAGAATTTAATTTCGCCCAACTTTATGAACTTAACAATCGGATAAGACTAAATGGTAGATTTGATTAATTATCTAGAGGGGGATGTTGCAGGCCAAATAAAATATTATAATTAAACCTAAAAGATGGGCACAAAGCAGAAAGAAATAGTATAAACGACATGATTCAGACCATTGCTAGGATTTTGAAAAGATGTGATTCACATCAAGTCACGCTTCACATCATGTGCAGCGTGACTTGTGCACAAAAGGGGGTATGGAATATAACAAGAAATTAAAAAAGACAAGTAAACGGTAAGTAAAAAACTGTCAGTGTCAAGCTGAAGAATAGATAAGCACGCTTTAAAAATGCGAAAGACAAAATCAATAAAAAACAAAATGAAAAAACACCCTAACTTGGAAATAAGCTCCCATGTTTAATTTTTGTTATCTAAAAAATTAATATATGACGTCTTAGAGCAAAGTCGTCACAAAGTGTTTCAGATCTATAAAAACATATTCTGATAAAGCTAGAGTTAAAACATTACCTACACGATTTATGCGAATAGCTAATGTTAGGATCCAAGGATAAATTATAGCATATAACTGGGCACTGGAAAAGTGTCTCCATTGTTGGCCATGAAAGAGAAAAGGACATAATGGAAGGACCAATGGCTTTCGAAGGTCTGAACCAGAAAATACATCACGGCCTTTAAAACAATATCTACGCGATGATATGAGAGCTAGATACCAACCAAACTGTAAATATGTTGGAAATAAAATCCTTCATCCTAAAGTACGTCTATTTGAGAAGAAGAAGATAAATACTAATTGCAACACATGATTTTTGAAAAATAATTATAAATATCTAAGTGGCGTCAGTAAACCAAGCCCTCTCAGCATTTTAAATTTAATTTTATAATTAGAAATATGTAGAACTATAAAACGACAACATTAAAATATTTTAGATAGAATGTACATTTAATATGGTATATTAATGGATAATGTTGTATTATAGCAAAGACAACTGATGACTACTACACAAAACTGCCAAATCTTTAGGCATTAAGTCAACAACAGAAGACAAAGTATATTATTTGATCCAAAATAAGCGGCTACAAACAGCGTTTGATCTTCAAAGGAGCGGCTGAAACTTAACTCTCCCAACCTGTCCGGCTAGCGTGGGAGAAAAGACCATACAATACTTAAAATAAAATTTCGAATTCTCAAACAAACAGAAGCATACCCCAGGCGGGAACCCTGCACCCGTATAAAGGTCTACCTCAAGGATTCGGGGGTGGCAAGAACTAAGCCCCAAACAAAACTACACATCGGAACCTACAACATCCGAACACTATATATATACAGTGGTTAAACACCCCTTGTGGGGTTGCACCGCTTTTTTAAGGCTTTCTAGATCCTATTTTTGGAGTAGATCAGTCTCCATTTTCTCTTAGCATATTTTCTTGCATGCACTTCTCCACACTGTCCGGTTTTTTGTTTTTTATTTCCAGTTATTGATCCCAGCTCTGTTGATATCATCAATTACCTCTTGCAGCCACTTGATCTTGGTCTACCTCGTTTTCTTTTACCCCCCGGCTCCCATTCTAATATTGTGAATATTGTCGAGTTTGATCCTGACCTCCATACATGTCCCAGCCATTTTGCTCGTTGTTGCT
>JARJDX010025273.1:0-15851 GCA_030264735.1 Gymnusa sp. GC000175 | reverse complement strand
GGGTGTGCAGCATCGGTAAGGGGGGTGCAGTTTTCACTCACATATTTACCAAGTGAGTGGGGTAAAACGAACAGCGACGCAAGTGAGTCACTCTGATATTGGATGAGTTTTGCAGAGTTTCGGGGTGAAACGAGTGGACCTATTATAGGCGATTCAAGACAAGCGATACTTCGAACTAGAGCTAAATAAGTTGGTACATGTTTATGCTACATGTATATGGAATTTATGATAAATAGCGTTGTTCCAAACCACCGCTTTCCTATTTAGAGCGTAAGCTCCGCCCCTAATCATGGCGGGAAAAATTTATTTGAATCCCCTATTAATTGACTAATTACCAAAAGTGCTTTACTTATTTTTATAAACATATACTGTCTTGAGCCTTGCTATTACTTATTTTTTGGTAAAAACTACACCGTGCACACTATGTAATTACATACGTTACTTTATTGTGAGTCATACAATAATAACTATTAAAATATTTCTTTATCTCCGTTTTTTTCATTCAAATATGCTAAATTTTATATGATTGGTATCACCCAATCGCTAACCTAATCAGTAAAAAATCACGAAATCACAAAAACCAAGAATAGAAAATTATATGCGTCTTTAACTAACATCGTACATCCAGATATTGATAAATTTTGCTCTAATTAACAAGCACACCGACGTCATAATTTATTTAAATTTATTTATTTTGTTTCATTCTGTTCGAGGATATATGTAGTTGTAGTATATACTCCATATAGAATAAAGTTGTTTGAATAAATGCTTGTATAACATAGGGTTCCGTAAAAAATATTATCTCATAAAAGGGTACCTCGGGATGACAAAGTTTGAAGAACGCTAGGACATAGAATTAAACTCGGAAAGGATAAATCAAACGGCGAAAATTAACAGGTGAATAGGTTCAACATGGGCGGCCGTCGAAAAGTTAGGAACCGTATTAAAGATTTCAACTATCCCAATAAATCTGAAAAGAAAAGTATTTAACACCACTCAAGGATATGACATACGTAATAAAAACTATGTCACTCACAGTTAAATCCGCTAGCAAGTCAAAGAGCCATAGAGCGACTACTTCTTGGTATATACTTAAGAAATCACATTACCAACTAAAAACTTAGGTGGATGACGTCACAGAGAAAATATCCAAGTAGAAGTGGAGATGGACAGGGCACATCGCACGTCAGGACAACTCTATGTGGAGAAAACGCATTCGCAGATTATCAAGGCGATGGCAAGAAGATATACAAGAAAAAGCAGTTAGACAGAAAGAAGTTAAAATAATTATTGGAGGTCTATATCCAGGAGAAGGTTGTGAAAGAAGAAGAAGAAGATACAGACATCTATCGAAAATGGTATTTTTAAGCTTTCGATTATTGACTGCGCAGGAATAACGTCTATACCTAAAATTCGAGTTTGTTAACATTTGGTACCATTTGCAAGCGGTTTTAAATACTTGTTTGCATTTGCAAACGTTTGAAAACACTTGCTATCATTTGCAAACATTACATTTGGTGGATACGTCGATACGCTTTATTAATAACAACGAATAAGCTAATAATCAGTAAAATGTAAAAAAACTTTCTTGTTGAAAAATAAAGATTGTAATACATAATATAAAACTATATGCGTTATCTATTCATTTTGTTTGCAAAAATTACTTTATATAATTTGTAATTAATTTTTTTGTTTACCAAATACAAATAAAATTGGTTACATTTTTTTATTTAAATATTATGAAATAAAAAATTGTAAATAATCATTATTTTTTTCAGGTGCGTACAAAGGACAGAATGTTTCAAAGTGTTAGTCATTTGATAAATTTCCACTGCGAGAATGCGTTACCAATAATTTCAGCAGAGAGTGCGTTGGTGTTAAGAAGTCCCGTGCCGAGACATTAATCTTCAAAATCGTATGTTCTATTTTTATTTTTAATTACTAATATCAAAATCGTGATATTAAAATACCATATATATTTTATATTAAAAAAAGTAATTATTTTTGTATCAGTGCTTAAGAGTTATTTTAGATATGTATTCAATTTTTGCAAATAGGACTGATCTGATGGCATTTACTTAATGGCTTTACCATTTTTTATATTGCAAAAAAAATTAACTTGCACGATTATTTTTATATGTGTATTTTTTAATTGATGTGCATGTTTAACAAAAACTAATTACGATGACAAAAAATTATTTTATTTAAGTGCACAAAATAAAATATTTTGATGTTTCCATTTGTGATATATGGGGATGTAACTTGCATATTTTTATTATTGATTTTAATTGTTTAAAATTTGCAGAAGCTTGATTTATTTATGATAATTAATTATACTAATTATGCCTTTATGTACAAAGTAAGGATTTACCTTACCGTTTAGGATAAAAGCAGCCTATACAATGCTTTATCGCCGCATTGGGCTCGCACGGATTTGATCCGCAATTTGGCTCGTCGACGATCAAATCTGTTGTTGCCCACTAACAGAAAAGATAAATTCAAGAGCTTCATCCGCCGATTTGATATGTGAAGTTGAAAACCATTAGTTAGCAATCCAACACTCAATTTCAAACAGATTTGGTCTGCAGTTCCCCTGGTATTTTAGAAAGCTTAAGGTTGAGTGTAAGTTTTTATGTTCAAAATGCACTATTATAATAAAAAGTTTAATGTGGCCAATACATCACTTTATCAAAAACATAGGAAAATATTTTATTTTATTTGAATCATAAAAAATTTAATTTTTGGAAAAAAATAAACTTTATGTTAAATAAAGAAAAAACGTGCAAAGTAATGTTTGAAAACATACTTATTGGGAAATTTCGGTAATGATGTAATGACCAGAAAGAAATTGGATGCGGTAAACACAAAATAACTGATCTACGATAGGTAGTCGTCCAATAACCAACATATTAAATCGCCGTTTTGTTTGTAGGCAAAACTTTACGGTTACCGTCCCATCACTACTAACATGCAGATTCGTCTCGTGCCGCATCGGCGAGTAAACCGTTGATGTAAGGGCTGCTAAACATAGCTGATACGCAATTCTTCATTTGGTCGAATTCGTTGTTTTGGCTAAGCAACCAATGAGCAGCATTTTGGTGTGTCATACCATTTGAAATGTTTAAGGCTTCTCATTGGTAATTTTAATAAACCGATCCGAGCAAATGAAGAGTTGGGTATTAACTTGATACCCAACTCTTCTTGATACTATTAGGCCTTATTTATACTTTATATTTACACATGTATTTAACATGGCGGCTTATAATAGAAGGCGCGTGTTTGTGGCTCACGAATGGATGAGCACACATTAACACATTACATTTGTCTGAAAGAAATAAAAATATGAATGCTAATGAATTATTTTCTCCGAATTTTGGCCCAAAATGTAAATTTACCACATTTTGGGGCAAACCAAGTCCTTAGTCTGCCACTGTACGCCATTCATCCTTTCTCTAAAAATTTAAACAAATCGAAAAACTATGTAATAGCTTATATCCAGTCCTTTTGGATCGACGTATCCACTTTACCTACTAATTTATTACAAAACTTCTGCGATATAAAGTATTTGGAGACTGGTTGCCTAATCGAACAAATTGATCTTAAAGTATCCTAAAATAATTGTTTTTTATTTTAAAATTAAAGTCAGTATTTAAAATTTTTGTAACACTTGCTCAAAAAAGTAGTTCATAATGTGTGCCAGAACGCACCATAAAATATTCTTTTTTGGAAAAATAACTAAAAATTACCTAAAAATGACGTCAGCAATATGAAATATATATGTTATATACCTCTGACGTCAGTTTAAATATTTTAGATAGCTGTGTGAAATGTCATTTCTTGTAAAAAGACATTAACTGACGTTTGTCAATTTTTCTTAAAATTTACTGCTACAATAACCAAACATGATACGCTGATTATATCAATTAAAACATATTCATGGATTATGGCAACTTATTACGGTGCTACGAAAACTTTTGTATCTAGCTCTTACGAATGAGTACAAGACACTCGTGTGGTTGGTACAGGATCCTGATACCAATTGACGTTTTCGTAAGAACAATTACTCACGTAAACGAAAGTGTTCACATTACTGTATTTATAAAATTAATTCCCTCATAAAATTTCCGCGTATTGTAAAAAAAATCTTTCGCAAGAATTTTTAAACATTTTTAAGGATATAGCCTGCACCAGCGTGAACTAATGTAAAACTAAAAATGCAACCAAACTATAGTTATCATTTTGATATTAATGATAATGTCCGTGAAGGGGTCGGGGTACCAGGGTAAATAAATCCAATTGGTTTTAAATGAAAAACCCCAGGACAAGGAAAGCTTTCCTTAGATTGAAGACGAAGAGGTAAATATTTCACGCAAATATATTTGGATCTCCGACCATGTTAGTGGTAAATTGCGGTATTTTTCAAAAATTTGTGCGTGCGTAGTCATGTCCCGTTTACCTGGTCTGCAGTTTTCTTCGAATATGTTCCCAACTCCATTTCAGTTGACAAATGCGGCGCATGATATCTTTTTAATTTGTGGCAGATCCATTTATTGGTTTTGTGATCACGGAGTGATACCTAACATACCCCGAGACACGTTAAGTGACTTGCATCATAAGTATAATGCAGGAGCCTACCTTTCTGTTCTGTGTGTTAAAACCAGTAGGGTGCACTGTTGGAACTTGCGAGTATTGAATAGATGGGTTTTTAGATTATTCTATATTTTACCAAATTCTATCCACCTCGATGCTATTCTTCTAGCCACATCTTTAAACTTTCTTTTAAGAGTTTTGGTATAGATCACCAAATTCTATATTCTCTATTATATGGTTTTGCATGATGTATCTTTTGTATTTAGATGTTTCTTGGTTTAATTACTCATGATCTTAGTTTTCTATATAAATTATTACCTCCGTTTTCTTTGACTCTTGGTTTAGTTCTGTCAGCATTTTTTGTGGTTTTATTTGACAATTGACAGTTAACATGAAGTTATCCGCGAATCGGATATTATTTAGAATTTCTTCATGGTTTTTAGCCAAATATCGTTCCACTTTATCTCTTTAAACCTGTTGTCAATAGCAAAGGCGAGAGTTGGAAATAAGGCGCCTTGCTGCCTAACTTTAATCCTTGGTTTTTTCCTACACAATAGTCTGGAGTGTGTTGTATTTTTTCCTTTATTGTTCTAGTTGATCTCTTTAAATATGTTTTCTAAAACATACTTGCCCAATGGCAATTTTATTGGTTTTCTCCTGTAGAAGGTTGATAATTGTCTAGTTTGTTTGCTGAGATTATTATCTTGATAAATAACTTATATAGAAACGAAATAATTCTTATTAGTCTATAATTTTTTAGCTTCCTGTTTGTTTCCGTGTATTAGTATCACATTTTTTATTCATTTATACGTTTCGTGTATGTACCTAATTATAAAATTTCAAGAAGCTTTAACCATTGGTTGTTCACCGTGGAATTTACCTATATGCTAACCTAGGTATACCACAGATTCTATTCTGCATTTAAATATCCGTTCATCGTCCCAGTATTCATAAACAATTTTCTTGTTTTTACAAGTGTATTCATCAACATGAATAAGGGGGCGACGAATAAATATCTAAATGCAGAATATGGCGTCTTCTGTAGAGAAGCGAATGTAGCATCTGTGGTATACCATTGTAGGTAACTCTGTAATCGCAGTAAAAACAAATCTTACGATTTTTCTGCGAATATAGAGCCACCTTTGATGAAAACAAAAAAGTGTTTTAAGTAAGTTATGTATTTTTTTTTCGTAGAATCTAAATCTGCAATAAAAAATGGGGGTTCCTATTTAAGATTTTATTTTCCCCCCATATCGCCCACAACGGGGAAAGGGAAGGCTTCATTTTAGAATTAATAAATAGCTATGTAAAAAAAACTAAATATTTTTTATTGTTTTTCATTTGGAAGTGTATTTCTCGAGATACTTGACCGTTTATAGAATTTTTTCTACAGTGTAGATGGACAGTGATGAGTTTTTTTCCATTCAGCCAATTTTGTCTGCATTTAAAGCTTGGTTTGTCTTTTTTCTTGTTTTTGACGTGAGCTTCCCTTTGAATTTGTATCAATGGTCATGCCAAAGTATTTTGCCGTATGGGCATACGGCATCATTTGATTTTTGATAGTTAACGGGATTTATTTTATACGTCTGTGATATTTGATAAGTTCTTGATAGAACTGCTTTTAAGTAATTAAGTTATATTTTCCATAGTTTTGTCTAGTTGTGATTTTTTTCAATATTTCTGAAGGCTAATGCGCCCATGCTGTCGTATACTGTTAAAACCGTAGAGTCATCTGCAAATGTGGCTATACTGTCATTTTCTGCTTTGAAAGGTCGCTGGTGTGCATAAGATTAGAGGTCTGGATAATTTCAGTTTTGCATACACGCCGTAACTTGATTCGCAACCTGCATGTTTTTCATTTTTATAACCCGCGGACCGCTACATCTTTATATACCCAACCCGCTTGTGGTACTCTGCGGTTAAAGGTAATGACACACGTGGCGGTTTTGACCGAAGAGTTTACCGTTTGTTATTACCAACATTTCGCTCGTAAGAAATGTCGTTTATTGTGTTTTATTTTTCACAAAAATTTTTAGTGTTACCCTTAATAAACGATATAGGAAGAACACTCTGGTTCAAGTCTTATTACCAATAATCACTCAAAAACTTCCAAATTTATCAAAGCCTTGATAAAGCTCCCTACAATAGCGAGTGAAACGTTGGCTACAACAAATCAATCTTCGGGTCATATCAATAGAATATTTAATTGTTTTGTAATACATGTAACATATTTTGTCGAAATCATAGGTTTCTATTGTTATTCTTGATATAATTTAGTGTGAGTGCAACACATCTCTAATTAAAGTTTATGTGGTACTAACAAACCACTTTAATCGATAAATCGTTTAATGGATTAAAAAAATCAAATTAGCGAAATGTATAAATCAAAATGTCATGGTATGAAACCAAATGTGGTTGTAATAAACGAAACTTCTTACTATATAGTATATAACAATATGTAAAGATAAAAATTACTGCTTCTTTTGTTATATTTAATTAAAGTCAAAACAATTTAAAATTTAATGTGATAAACAATTATGCATCACATAATATTGCATTATAAATGTAATGAAAAACATTGGTAATAACGTAATGTAACTTGATACATATATAAATATATGGGTTCAGTGTACATATGTACTACAAAATATTTAATAATAATAATAACTATTATATAACAAATACAATAATAATAATAACACATAATAAATGTAAATTACATTCTTATGATACAATTTCAGTTTCCTTTTTTCGAAGCTTGGGCTTATAATACCGTAAAATTTTCTTTAAATGCTTGAAAACAAATGTATTGTTTATGTATTCAAATGAAATTTTACTTTACATCGTTTTAATGAGTAATTTTCATAAAATTTTGCGTCATAAAGCTCTTTTCCAGATATTGATTTATTAGAAGTGACTAAAAATAAACATCGTGTTTTGCAACGGGGGTTTCATCTAGCAGTTTAGGATGCTGAAATTCTGTACTAGGGTTTTGCAAATTTTAAATCTCATAATGCCGCTTCATTATAAAATATTACTAGTTTTAAAGAGAATTTTTCTGTTCGACTATTAATTATTTCCTTTGGCGTTAGAGGTTGAGCAGACTATAAACTAATTTTTGGGATTGTCCCTAAGCTGAGTATTTTTAAAGGCAGTTACAAAAACTATAGATCTGTTCTAAAATAACTTGGGTTAAATTTGACATGTAACGAAAATTAAACCTACTTCACTGGAAGATTAAGGGTTTATTACATTATCAATTGATATAAACCAACTATGATTAGTGAATGCAAAGTCTAAATTTACAATTCTGTATGAATTTTTCACAATATGATGAGGTCTGTGCCTTGGCATATTAGTGTGCCGCCAGATTATTACATACACTTTAATAAATTTATTTTATTTAATAATATATGAAGCATGATTTATTACAGCATCGTCTGATAACAATTAGATTTGTGGGCCGTCAAATTTTTAAATATCTGAAACAATTCCATAAGACTAAAAAAGTTAACAGCCACTATAAAGGAATGAACATGGAGAAAAGTAAATTTTTGCACGTTGAAAAATCTTCTTCTTCTTTGACTAGGATCTTTGATCCTGTTTGTCGGTCTTATTTTGTCGATGATGACATCCAGCTTTGTGCCCATCTTCTTGGTGGTCTACCAGGAGGTGTCGTCGCTATCGAGGTCTTTAACCATTTTTGCTAGATAGTTCTTTTTCATTCGGTTTTTATGTTCGCACCATTCCCTTTGGCCACTTTACTACGCTTTGAATACCATATTGCGCGCGGATATCTCTGTTTCTTAGTCGGTCTCTTAGTTTAACTCAACTTCTTCCCAGAGGACGTGCATTTCTGTTGTCAGTTGTTTTTGTTTCATGATGTTCGTTTCCAGGCTCGACTTCGTCGCGTAGGTCATAATTGGTTTAATGACTGCCTTGTATATCCTGGTTTTGGCCTGGATGTTTAGGTGTTTGTGCAATTTGTTCTTAAATAAAGCGACTACAGTAGTAAATGATACACTACTATTTTCTGGATGTTTTTACCTTTGGTAAATTCACTTTTTCGAGCACACACAAAAAGTATGATCTTATAATAACGTAAATATTTTTTTATTGCTTATTTTTCCTTAAGCACTACAACCCTAAGTGGGATTCCTCCGCCACAGTCGACCTTCTAGGTCTGTCTCAAGCAATTTGTCTTCAGTTTCTCATTTCCAATATTCGCTGATAATTTTCTATTGCTGATTTTAGTTTCCGTTAGTGGCGTTTTATATCTAAACTATAGTTGTGTATGTAGGATAGTTATATACATACCAATGCGTTTCTTTATAACTTTTTAAATATTTGTAAATTTGAACATTGTACAATTGTTAGTTATTTTATTTTTCTGAATGTATTATAAACAAATAATTACCTTCGATATAAGTCCTACAACAAAAGTTTACTAAATCGTCCACACAATAACGTCGAGATTATTGAAATCGCCAATTGCCTTAATCCATTTTTTACGGTAACTTATTCTAATTCGATTAAAACATAATCGTCCTCTATTCTGTTTTTATGTACTGGCTACGGTCCGCCCTGCCAACGTAACCGTTTTAACTTTACGTGCCTAACAATTATAGGACTAACGCCTGAAGCTTAAGGCTTGCCACATTTAAGAACTTGGTATGGAATCATAGGCATTTTAAGAATATTTGGAGACAATGAGCAACTCACGATCTCCAGTTATCTAAATTGCAGATCTGGGCAAATTTTAAAGTAAGAAGATCCAATTTATACGTTTTCAACCTTTTTCTTTTTGTAAATCTAACCTAACTGGGCTTTTAATTCCTGAACCTTAATAGTTCTGAGTTCACTTAGCCGCTTAGATAAAATTCATTCAATTCAATAATTTCGTACAGATTTTAGTGTGCCTAAAGTGTACGCTTGACGGTAAGGTGTGTTATATTTGTGAGATTTATAAAAAAAATCATTCGCTTCAGTTTACCGTTACATTCCGAGTAATTTCTTTTCGTTACGGTTTCGGTGTATCCAAAAATTCCGGTTAATTCTCGGTTGGGTTTCGGTTTGAATATGATGTTACAATAAAATTACACATCTTTACATTGTTAGTATACATATAAAATGTTACAAATGGCAAGTGATTCATTTGTGTTTGCAAATTTGTTTACAATTAAATAAATCTCTAACACATTAAAAGAAACATTGTAACAAATATGTTTTTGTGCTTTATATTTAGTCAATAATTTAATTTAGGAGATCACAACCTTTTTTATTACACACAACTGAGAAATATTTGATTAATTTCTGCAAAACCTTTCGGATGAACAATCAGAATAAAAAAAGCTCTTAATCTTAAGTCTGGGGATAATAAGCAAATATAAATTGAGCAAATTATCAGTCTTTTCAGGTTAAATCCTATCAATTGTGCACGTGGCAAAAATAATAAAAATGTGCAGGGTAGTGGCTTGTGTTGACCATAATTTCCATGCTGATCTTTAGTGCCGTTAGTCCTGCTGAAGACCTCCGATCTACATTTCTTTTTTCATTTTTTGGATAATGGTGTCCACTGTAGTGCTCTACCTTCCTTCATTTAGAAAGACTTTTTAACCGTGTCAAGATTTTGTTTTAATGCTATTTGTTTCTTATTCGGTCTAGTCTAAAGATATAGCATCTACTCCATTAATTTGGACGGGATGTACTTTTTTAATCCAAATGTTGCAGTGTGAAGTTGAAGGACGCAATCTGCAATCGTCTAACAATTGTGTATTAATTTTAAACCCCTCATAACGCGGTTCCGCACTATGCGAAATTTTCTAGTACAATTACTATAGGAATGAGACATTACATTAAATTGTAAATGTTTTGACTTAAATTAAATATAACAGAAGAAGTTGTAATTTTACATATTATTATATACTAAGACGTTTTATTTAATACAACCGCATTTGATTTTATACTGTGGCATTTTGTTTTATAAATTTTGAGATTGAAATTTTCATAGCAAAGCATATTCATAACCAGAGATTTGCAAACGCATGTGTTCGGCATTTTAACATGTTTCTCTCGATTTCATTGGTTTCTGCGTCTAATATTGTGCAAATCCTATAAATCATTCGTGAAACCTTTCAATACTTTTGAGCAGAGATTAAAATCAAAATTTATTCGTATCGGTTTACGGTTACGTTTAAAATAAATGCTTTTCGTTCCGGTTTTTGATGCTTTTAAAATTTCTGGTTAAGTTCCGATTCGGTTTCATTCAATACTTTTGAGTAGAGATTAGAACCGAAATTTATTCGCACCGGTTTATGGTAACGTTTTAATTAAATGTTTTTTGTTCCGATTTTGTTCTGTTGAAATTTCTGATTAAGTTCCATTTCTGTTCCGGCTGGAATAACAATTTTAAATCAAAACACCTGTCTTCAAATTTTGATTTAATTTTGTTAACAAATTTTCATCATATTATTTTATTGGTAAAAAAGAATATAAAATACAATAACATAAAAATGATAAAATTTTAACGAATCACAACGAAATTACAAAAATAATTAATCATGGTTCACAAAACTATAATCACAGAAAAGCAGAGTCGATCTAAAAAGGCGTTTCCGTTTTGTTTTTTAAAATGTTTCATTTTACGTTCCTCGATTTCCTGCAAAGGAAGAAAGGAAAATGGATCCAAATTACTTCCAAAGACCCAGTACTCGTCATGTTTTATGCTTCTTGGTGTGGTCATTGTAAAAAGATGAAACCAGATTATGCAAGAATCCAGAGCAAGAGGCAGGCCTTGGAAAAGATGGCTGACAGCCGTAGAGAATGACCTCAAATTAATGAAAATTAAAAACTTGAAAGGGTCGCCGGTGACAGGTATCGGTGGGGCAAAATCGCAGAGGAAGCCAAAACCTACTTAGGGTTGTAGAGCAAAAGAAAGAAGAAGAAGAAGAAGCTAGTGAGCTATATGAAGAAGAAAACCATTGTAAATTGCTATTAGATTGTATAGAAAATCCTGAAGTTGCAATTGAGCTATCTGGTTTTTTTTTATAATTAAACTAAGATAACGCATTTATGAAAATTTTTAAAAACTTTCTAACGAATTTGATAAATCTGAAGAGAGAGGAATTGCAAATTCATTTGTCTCGTAGAAACTCGCCTGTATTAATTCTCAATTCATCATTTCCGGTCGATTTCGGTTTTCGGTTCGGTTTGTGTTCGAGTCCCTGCTTTGAAGGTTAAAGAATTCTGCTTTAAATAATATTGAAAGATAAAACAAAAGTAGTTAAATTATTGTTGTGTCTAAAATCTATTATGTTTTATAAACCATATAAATTGAAGTAAAGTAAAAAAGTTTTTTTTATTTGCGCAATATATTCTTTTAATTTAGTTAAATACAAGGCAAAAGCGTAGATGACGTTCTAAATATTAGAGTATTATACATCAGTAGTGCCTTCTTTAAATAAATATATCGTAAAATAAAAACATTTCTTTGCAAAATTTGCAAAGCTTTGGATTTATTTATATTTTCTGCAAATTTTAAAGTGGGTTTAATCAATAATAAACAATATATAGAAGTATTGGAATCTTAATTATTTAAAAAATATATTTTTTGCAATTTTTAAAAAATATTTAATTGTAGTCAAATTGTAGATTTGTTATGTTTAAAAGTGTATTTGTATAAAAACGTGTATGTTTGTAAAGACATTGTGCCGATGTATGACAATATATTGTAAAGAATTATGATTTGCTTAATTTCTATGGTAGATAATTTTGAAATTCCCGGATTTTCTTTAAGCGCGGAAACGGATACATGAGCTTGGTTAAATTGCGTTGAGTAGTTGAGCGCGGCCGCAGCGCCCAGTGGTCGTGTGATTGTTGGAAAATGGTCCTTATTTATACAGGCTAGAAGGAACAGTAGTGACGTCACGAAATAATCTGCCAGCTGTCCCCTCCATTTTGCGTCCCTCTCGTCGCGCTCCCCTCGTGCGCCTACACGACTACGCTGTCGATTGAGAAAGAAAGTCAAAATGGCACACTTTTTGTGATTACGACGGTATCAATATTTAGTGATATAACCCCAAAATAAACACGTAAATTTAGTGAAAAACTAATCAAAATTGCAGTTTTTAAACGTGTGCATTTGTGGACGGTGAAGATTTTAGTGGTGGCATTACAATACTGCGAGTTTTTCTCGATTCGTAGGTTCACAAAATGGCGTGAGCACTCGCTCATACTAGTCGACGGTTTTTAAATTTTGTTAATTGTGTGTGTTTAACAATTTTTGATTAAAACAACGTTATGTGTTATTTAAGGAACGATTCAACTGACTTTTCAGTTCGTTATATAACAAGTTGCACGTAGCAGAGCTTTGAAAAACTTAATAAAATCAGCACACCATGTCTGAGGTAAGAATAGCCAATATTTTAATAATTAGGGGGTTTCTTTTAATATTTTTATTGTTTCCTTGTAATTTACGCAGTTCTACAAGTCCCAGGTCAATGAGAACTCAAGGGCGTGGCTCAATTTTCAACAGAACTTTGTTCAATTTTCACTGAACTTTTATTGTTTACAATCAGTTTTTGCCCCTTTTTATCCCTTAGGAACCTGTGTTCCACACTTTTTTTGCTTCCAGGACATTCTCCAGACTCTACTGAAACTTATAAGGCAGGAATTTTGAATTTTTAAGATGTACCCTTTTTAGCAATTTTAGCTCAAACTTTGTTGTTTATCTTCACAGCATGCTCTTCCAGAGATTCTACAGGAAATCACACATGTTTTCACATACAATTTCTATTATTTTATTGTAGGTTTCACCACAAAGAAAATATACATTCTTGTATAGTTTTCTTTAAATATTGTCCACAAATGATAATTATTTTTGTGCTAAAAACATCAAAATCAGCCCTTGGCAGGTGGTTGTTTAATCAAACATCCTTAAAAGTTTACCTTTCTTCATATCTTTGCACCACATACTTGTTTAAAAGAAGATTTTCATGAATAAATAGCATAAATTATAAATTAATCATCACCAATTAGAAGGGGGGTTGATGTTACAATTCACATTCTTAATAATCACATAAATAATTGCAATTCTTTACAAAATTCTTTCCTCAGAAAATATAATTTAGCTAAAAACTTACCTTATAAAACACAATTTCTATGAAAATTTTAACATTTTCATTCATGATTTTAAGATTTTTGTTAGACATAACCTAAAATCTTTGCGAATAAAGATACAACTATTGACTAATTGTGTTACCATTTTATCATTACTTAAGTAAATTAACATATGAGTAATTTTTAGTTAAAATCAATCATCAAAATATGTTTTATTATTGTATTTTTAGAGTGGCGGATCAGAATCTGATAATTCTGACAATGAAATTGGAGTCGGCACTGACAACGAAAGTAAAAGTTCTTCATCAAACTCTGGATCAGACAGGTAAAAATTTATTAATTATTTAAATTAACAAGTGACTATTATTTAAAAGCAATTAAACTTTACATTATAATATTCTTGTTTGAAATTTTCAGTGATTCTGGTTCATCCAGTTCTGGATCAAGTGGATCAGAGAGCAAAAATGACATTAGCAACACCAGTCCTGTATTAGATAAAAGAAATGAAGAGGTAATAGTATAGTAAAAAAAAAATTAATTCATCACCAAAATTTAAATAAATATTTTGCAAAATAATTTTACACCTATGTATATTTCTTAACAGTGGCAGCCTTCTGAAGATGGCAGCAATGAAGAAGACAAGCGAACAAGATCAACTCGAAAAAAAGGGTCCGAAAAAAACAGGTCCTTACAATTTTTTAACCCCTTCATATATGTAAAAAATAACAAAAAATTGTATTATTCCCTTTGTAATTGGCAACCTAAATTATTTAATACATAATTGAATATCATTTTTTTTTTTTTAATTTTGTCGTTTTTTGCTATAATATTATCGCACTGTTTACAGTGAAGATTTCAGATACAATGATGCTAGTTCATCAGATAGTGAATCTGATGAAGGTTCAGAACGACCACCTCCTAGTAAACCAGTTGGTTTAAAAAAATCAATCAACACTCGGAACAAAAGGTCAGTCAAGAAAAAATCTCAATACAGTTCAGAAGAATCGTCTGAAGAAGATGATGATGATAGAAGAAGGACTGCAACAAGAAGATCGGCTGCAGCTGTCAGCTATAAAGAAGCAAGTGAGGATGAAAAAACTGACTCCGAAGATTTGTTGGAGGTTGAAGCTGTTGAACCTGCAGAACCTCCTGTACCCGAAGAAAAGTCTGAAACTATTGAGCGAGTGTTAGCTCAAAGAGTTGGAAAAAAAGGAGGTATGTACCAACAAACAATGAACATAAATATTTTTATTTATCTGTTTATATAATTATGTGACCACCTTGCGCCTTTTTAAATTGCATCTGTTACTATGGAATTGATTGCAATAATAAACAATTGAATAGTTTGCTTTTATTTATCAACATATTGTACAAATTTCTAATAAAAATGTTTACTTTTTGAATTGCATTGATTTTGTTACTCATACTATTTACTATTATACTACAACATTTAAATTTATATATATTTCAGTCAAAAGTAACTCCACTAAAAATATTTCAATTTGATAATTTGGGGTTCTCCTAGTGGTGCTCATCAGGTTGATCGCATATTAATTTAAAATCGATCGCCAACGAAAAAACAGCAGTGGCTTTAAGTTTATTAGATACCAACTATGATTATTTTTACAAAATAATTATGTTATAATCTTTGGAATCGTAAGATTCTAGATTTAAAAACCTGCAATTTTCAAGAACAAAAATTACCGAAACATATGCAACAACACTACAATGGGTGTCCTAAAATAAAGATAATTTCGGTGAAATAATTTCGTATTGGTCCGCCGCGTTTTCACCATGTGATATTAAATAGGTTTGGAAACACTTTTAGTTTGCAAGCCCTGGGTTGAGAATCACTGATATTCGATTAAATTATATTTTATCACTTGTTGTTTAAAAAAAAATAATGTGACGTGAATGCAGCTATTTCACATCAAAGAAAAATATATATTAATTGATTATTTAATTATTGGCTTATAAATAACTTAATTTTTTATTGATTAATTTAAAGTTGGATAATTAGACAAATAGATAATCAGCCCAATTCTCTATGCACATTGCTAAAAGTAAGCAAAGCCAAGTCTTGTTCGCGTAAAGATTTTTTATTACTTAGCAAGATTTTTTATTATTCACATTCTCTAAGTACC
>JARJDX010025271.1:0-11754 GCA_030264735.1 Gymnusa sp. GC000175 | reverse complement strand
TTTTTTTCTCAATTATTTGAAAGACAAGCAGATTTTTTGTTGAATATATCCAAAATGGCTCATGATTGAAACCTTCTCTGGTCCGGAGTTAGATAATAAATCATGTAATTTCAGTGGTTCGGAATCCACGCTAAACTGTAGGTCCACCTGTAATGTAAGTTGCCAGCATTATAGGCAGAGAAGAGGCTTAACACCAGCAGTAGTGTGAACAAGGCTGCATATGATGATGATGATATCCAAAATACTCATCATTTTATTACAAGTAAAGACAAATATATATAGCCTAGCATATCACTGAAAGTTTTTGACTTGAATATTTTTGTACAAATAAAGTTACAGATCGAAACAAAAATATTTTTTTAGCAAGGGAAAATGAAAAGAATAAAAAAGTTGTCATTTATCTATCATCCCCCTAAATAAAAAGAATAATTCAGGGGTGAATTTGAATGTTCATACTCCATTAAATCGATCCCACCATCTTTCTTTAACGTTCCCTATTTAATAAATATGCAAAATTATTCATCAATCAGATAAAATATTCAGATAATGAAAATTTCAAATTTGTTTTTATACATTGTTAATGACGTTAACTAAAGCTAAGCCGGGGTTGTCAGTATATAATACGGGAAGGGTGCCCTCTAGTCAGTCACCCCAATGTTATTCTAGCACATACAGGGGCGGTTTACAAGTATAATATATTCAGAGACACATGTGACGACAATTACTATCGAACTTATTAAAATTCTTCGCCTGTATCTCTGAATATAACTCTATAACGAAACGTGTACGAAAAGGCACACCCACCAATATGCCCCTAATAACTATATTTTAGAATGCACCCCTTGTAACTTTTAGCAAATTAATTTTCGCTGCTGTGAAAATTTGGAAAAATCAATTTTAATTTTGCTATGAAATAAAGTGCAGAATAATCTCGTGTAATAAAGGAATGTTTAAGTTGAATATTTGCAGTAAGTAAAATGCAAGCAGCTGAGGTGATTATCAATTAAAAATATGGTTTTATGAATCCCAGAAGTATCTTTTAGCATACGTATGGTATTAATTATGGATGAATTTAAATTTTTCACGTCGCAGTTGTTTATAACGGGGCAGTCTTGTAGAGCGCAAAGTTTATTGTAGGAGATCCAGAAACGGTTGTAAAGTACAGAAGTAATGTTATGCACGAGCAGAGTGTGTGGTGGATAGTTTAATTGTGAAATAGTGGGGACGTTTCCACCATGATAATTGTTAACAATAATTTTCCGCGTATTATTGTTCACGGTGTCGAGTCGTAAATTAATATTTTATTTAGCATTGTAAGACGGGGCAGATCATAAACAAGTTATGACCGATTTTGCAAGAAGGCTGGACCCGAATGGTCAGAGCCCCAGCATTCTTAGAAACAGACAAGAGTCCATTACTGCTGTTTATTCTCCGCGCGTTCATTTTTTTTTTCAAAAGCGATTATAGGCTCTCGGAATTAATATCGGTACCAGGAGCCAGAGAACACTCCTTTCATTTTAAATTAAATTGCTTTAGTTACCTTAACAACCAACCAGAAACTCAATTACACTACCAAGAAATGAACAAATAAAAGACTACACATTAAACATGCAAATTTTAAGCAAAATTTGTTACTTGCACTGCACGAATTTACACCTTCGTAACTTACACAATTTTATTAAGGGAATTACTTTTTCTTTGTATAAAGAATTATTAGAATTTCAGGCTTAAATCAGACTTCTTGGGCTCTTTTTCCAGACCATTGAATTCCTTCAATAATTTCTTGTCAATATTCAATGGACTATATTTTGCTAGGAAGCTCAAATTATGCTAAAAATTTGATTTTTAAAAATTAAGCACATAAAATGTCTGTATCTTGCGTTAGTTTATTTCAAAACTTTGACAACAAGATACAGGATTACAAAGAAAACATTTTTTACTTTAAAAAGTTAAAAATTAGGTGAAAAAACAAAAAAAATTTAAATAAAAAAAATTTTGCAACCATTAACCTGAAATTTGGTTAAAAGTTTAATTTTTAGTGATCTTAAATTTTCATAAGACGTCTCTATTTTCCCATCGACACAAAATATCCTAATTTTGTAATAATGCTTTATGGATAAATGTACGAATATAAATACTTTAAAATTTTTGTAAGACCAATTGTCCAAAGGATTAATTTTCAAGGAATCAACTGTGCGGGGGATCAATTGACGGGGATTAAACGTCAATGGACCCTTGAATTTGTAAACAAAAGCCGTGTGGTGTCTACACCCCTTTTTTTTCAACTCTTGCTATCGTGCGTTTTCTAATGTAAAATTGGAATATGGTTATGTGCTAATTTGCTATGTAGGTAAATATACATATAGTGAATTAGTAACAAACTTTCATTATTTGTAGTCTACACAGCCTCCTTTGTGAAGACTCCGTAATAACATCTCGTCTACAATTTGTCTTCTAGGTCTTCAGCGTCAGTTCCTTTTAAGTAAAGACCAAGCACATATTTTCTTAGCCAATACATTAACACTTATTCTCGGATGCTTCTATTTTATCATTTTCCGAATTGTGTTGTTTTAATAAGGCGGTCCAGACATAATGTTTGACAGCTTTCCTTCCAAAAAGACATTTTAGGTTCATTTTTCTCCCACTTCTAAAGTTTCAGGCAGAAATTATGTTTTTCGTTTTTCTAGTGAAGTTGTCGCTCCACAGAAAAGAATTAAACTGATAAATAACTCGTTTTTCCTGAACAGAATCACCGGCAGAGACCAACAACATTAAGGGTATGACAATAACAATTGATGTTGCAACAGCCAACAAAAATATCAAATACGACTAATTTTCTTTCCCAGATAATACCCAGCTAACTTCTTAAATGCGCAGAAGAAATTTGATTGGTGATAAAGATTTACTCTAAGGTAGCTAGTTGTAGGAAACTCGAAGCTTTCGGAATACGGCTTCTTCTTCTTCTTCTTAAGGTGCCCAATTCAATCGACGAATGTTGGCGATCATGTTGGCTATTATTATTTTATTGGTAGCTGCCATAAAGAGTGGCTTGTTGTTTGTCCAAACCATTGCCTGAGGTTCTTCAGCCGTGAGGTTCTTCTCCTTCCTGGCCTTTCTTCGATTTTTCCCTGAATTAACAAATGTAAGATATTGCATTTGTTTAGCTGCCTCATCACATGACCGAAATAAGATAATTTTCTGATCTTCACGGTGTTGACAGTTTTATTTTCTTTTTTTACTCTGTTCATTACCTCTTTATTAGTGACCCGATCTATCCATCTTATCTTTAGCATACGCCTGTAAATCCACATTTCGAAGGCCTCGAGTTTTTTCAGTGTAGCTTCGGTAACAGTCCAGGATTCCACTCCATACATAAGGACTGGAAAGGCATAGCAGCGGGTCATTCTCATTCTCAGTTCCATATTTAAGTTGTGCCAACATAGTACTTTTTTCATGCGTATTAATGTAGATCTTGCTTGTTCCATACGCGCTTTTATCTCTGTTCGCAGTCATTGCTTAGTATTTGTCCTAGGTATTTAATTTTACTGACTCTTTCCAGCCTGTTCAGCCAAATCCGTAGTTCCGCATCTCTAATAGATTGTTTACTCACAACCATAAGTTTGGTCTTCTTGAGGTTGATCTTAAGACCGAATCTCTCGCAACTTTCCACCACTCGATCGAGAAGAAGTTGCGGTCCAAATATAGTACTCGGTATTCGCCATCAAAACTGTGTCGTCTGCATATCGCAGGTTATTGATTGATATGCCGTTTATTTTTATCCCCTTATTGATGTTATACAGAGCTTCATGGAAGATTGCTTCGGAGTACATATTACAGAGAAGCGGCGACAAGATGCAGCCTTGTTTTAGGCCTCTTTTGATTGATATTTCTTGAGTTGTTTTGTTACCCATTCTTGGGTTTGCTTCTTGTCGCCAGTAGGGGTTCGCGATGAAATGCAAATCTTTGTCATCAATGCTAGTTGGTTTTAGCATAATTTTTTCGTGCTACACCTTATCAAATGCTTTCTCAAAATCTATAAATCACAAGAAGACGTCACAGTTCATGTCTCTGCACCGTTTTGTCAGCACCTGGATGCTGAAAAGCGTCTCTCTGTTCCTAGACTCTTTCGAAATCCAAATTGCGTATCTCCAATATGTTCTTTAATTTTTGGGTATATTCTCTAATGTATGATTCGTAGGAACAACTTCAGTACGTGGCTCATTAAGCGATTAAGCTTGTGGTGCGGTGGTCACTGCATTTTTTAGGCTCTTGGTTTTTTTGCTATAGGGATAAACGTCGATTTTAGCCAATCCGATGGAATTATTCCTCCATCATCATTGAACAGTTGAACTAATAACTTTATCGCATTCTCCCCCAGGATTTTCAGAATTTCCGTTAAAAATTTTATCAGGGCCAGCTGCTTTCTTGTTCTTGGCTGTCTAAATTTTAAAATTTTACCTGTTCTTTGTGACTGTTATTCCGTTCATCTGAAAGTAATTCTTCTATATACTCTTACGGCTATATTGAGTAATCCTAATAAATCCTTGGAGAGATTATGTGACCAACCAAGACGTCCTTGAAAATATCAACGAAGAAAAAGAGCTACTTACAATAATAAAAGTCAAAAAAAACGGTGGCAGAAAGCGAAGAACGTAAAGCTACACCTAAAAAGCGCACATAATGAAAAAACAAACAGGAAGGAGGAAAGCTACAGAAAGAAGAATTCTAAGAAAATGTTATATCTGAAAAGAATATGACACGTAAACAGGAAGTCAAATATTAGTCACTTTGCAAAATTTGCAAAATGTGCAAAAGGCGATCAAATCAATTAAAAACAATAATTCTACAGAATGCATAATGCATTCAATATTACAAGCATCCATAGATTGTGAGGTAGTTGCGAAAAAATAGAAACAAACTTACATAACCTCAATTTTTAAGAAAGGAAATATAGTGCGAGAACTAGACGGAATGTAAAGCGTAATAACCTTAAAGGGAAGGATTAATGGACAGATGACAAAAATAAAATTGGAGGAGATATAAAGGGAAATATTGGAGAAGGCCAAGCGGGATTTACCGCATGTCACGTGCAATAATCGCCAGAATGGAATTTTTTTTTACCACAGCGGTTCAACCAAACAACATTGTTTTTAACAGGTGATATCCTCCGAGACTTAGATATCCTCCGAGAGGAGATAGCATGTCTATTGTGTTCATGAATTCTTCAATGTAAAATCGTAACGTACTGTTAATTTATTTCTTATTGTTTTATAATTGCGAAAAATATTTGGTAAATTCATTTGAATTTATTTATTTTGCATTTAATCAACTATTTAATTTTTTCTCTAAATTTTCTTTAGGAATTTTGTGATGGCGATTCGAATGCTAATTCGCTAGTTACTTATAAGTTGATAAATGTATGTTTTCTCTTTTTATCTGTTGTCTAGAGGGTAGTTGTGGCCCGAAGCTGATTTTTTTTTTAATTTTTACGTTGCTTATTTTAGCAAAAGTGATTCATAATGTTATAATGTGTTAAGATTTCTTCAACATGTGTGTTTGAAAACTATAAGAATATGACCTGTAAATTTTAGTCTTGCTTATGGTGGCAAATTTATTTGATAATTTCTCTGTAGTGGATTAGATCGCTACATGTTTTATCTAGTTAAATCTACAAGGTGATATAACCTGTAGGAAATTTTTGGCAGCAATAAAATTTTAAGCATTTTTTTCCAATTTCATGTTGTTTAATTTTTTTTGTCATAAATTTTAGTGTTTTCCATAATAGGCTGCACATTAAATATTCTTCTTCTTTTATGTTTTATGTGTAATTATTTAATTAGTTAGTATTAATCTATCTAGTGAGTAATTAATTATAAATAATATTATTTACTAATTAGACAGACGTATTAATTTTTAGGTTATTAACTGGCCAATTTTGCGAAGAATATGTATTTCCCAAATATTTCTGGTAATTTAGTTTTTAATATAAAGCTTTTGTATTGTTGCATACTTTTTTACATTTGCTAACTGCTTATAACTGCTTCTACTAACTAATTAGCATTGTTGTGGCTTGCTTGTTCAAATAATTATTTTTGTTTATTTCCTTGAACACTGGTGACGCCTCCGAGAAAAAGGCATTGCTAAAGAATTTTTTGACACCTCGAGCTGGAGCTACCGTTTATTAAGGGATTTCCTCAGTATTATCCTGACTTGAAGTCTTCAAGCTTAACCAGTAGAAGAATCCAGAAATATCTTGTAACAAGCAATCACTGTTTAACGTCAGAATAAGCACAAAATGTAAAGTCTATTTTGATTTCTATTTAATTTATTTAAATTTTTTCATTTACCTACGATATACGAGTTAAACTAAGTGTTGCGTTTTATTTATCATATTCGTTTGTTTTCTTCTTTTATTTAGGACAATTAAACACCCTTGTTTCTTCTGTGATCGTTTTGCTACAAATCCTAAATTTGCTGGCGCCCAAATATGTCTTAACGAACCAAACCCACCGAATCAATCTGAGCAGCTAATCCCAAGCAATTGATAAACAAGGAAAGTTTGCTTTATTTCTTCTTTCCTTGTTTGAGTGGTTGAGTTGTTCCTCTAGTAGTTTTTGGTTTGGTTGTTTTAAAGTGCAACTACTACACCTGCTTTTTGACGCTATAGGCGATTCAAATTAATTTTTCCCGCCATATTTTATTGCTCTAAATGGGTAAAATAAGGTTTTGACAGATTAAAATAATAGTAACTTGGTGTTTTTTTGTCTGTTTTTCTGTGGCTGGGCTATTTTTTGGGTGTTTTTTTATGCTTGGTGAATTTGTAAATATCGTTTAAATATGTCAACACTTATGAATTATATAAAGTACCCACTACGGGAAAGGTACATTTTTCTCCGCTAGAGGGCGTATCACTTAGCTTGAATCGCCAATATTTGTCTGATTTTGTTTTAAAGGTTACTTTGTCTAATGATGATGATGAGCTTTTTACGGAACCACTTTTGGGAAGATCAGCCTCATCCTAGAAAGACAATTTCATTATCATTGTATTCCAATGAGAAATTATAATCATGCACTCGACCAATCTCTAAAGCTTTGAACTAAAATCTAATACCTGTCTACTTTTTTATGTTAAACCTTTTTATTTTTTTTTAATTAAATAAATCGTAATAATAAAAGTAAAAGAAAAAAATATATCTTTAGCCTTAATTATTTCTATTTTTTTAATTTTTTATAAAAATTGAATTAGGTTTGAACAAATAACGACAATAATTGAATCACATAAGACATAATTGAAATGAAGATAGCGAATAATTCAATTTTTAAATATTTTTTACGTTAATTGCGTTATAAAAAGTGATAATTACGGTTTTAATATTAATCCTTAACGGCTTAATAAATTAAATGAAATAATTTAATAATGCGCTGGTTGGTATTTATTGCAAAAGCTGCACGTTATTTATTGAATTTATGTAGAGAAGTAATTCAGTCAGCTTTATGTAAACCAAATTAAAATTCCCAATTTTGTTTGTTGTGTTTTTTTTTAAGTTTGTGCATGTACCAACTAAAAGTTGATAATTTTTTTAAGCGATGTGTTAATTGATGACATGCTGCCACAATTAACGAAGATTTGAATAATTGTCATTGTAAAATAAAATAATTTGTCCTCACATAAAATTTTAATAAATTTAAATATTTTAAGTGAACGCGATAATTTTATATGTGAATGCGTATAAATTGGAATTTACTCTTTGATGTTTATTTTTTGTATTAAAATTGGAATTTTTTATTTGCATATTTTTAAGTGCGATTAAATTATTTCAATATTAAGTTGCGTTTGGTTTTTAATTATGATTTCATACCTTCTGCTAGTAAAAGTGGCAATTTTCACCTTGGAAAATGTAATAAAATACTTTTAATAGGATGATTTTTGCCATAGGAGATTATTATAACATTTAAGATCGCACATAGCATATATATTTAATTAAAAGTTTTAATTACGTACTATAAAATAATCATGTTAAAGGTTTATGACTGGGAATTGATTATAAATGTTTTAAATAAAATTATGCGATAAGTTTTAATAACATTATTCGTTGATATTAAGTGCAACATGAGTAATGAGAAGGCTAAAAAAAAGTTATTACTTTCTAAGACGTTTGATTGGCATTTTTTTTCTACATACATTTACATATAATTATTTATATGATTTTCATATTTATTAAGATGATAATTATGTAGATAATTCTGTTCGCATCAAGAGTGTTATGAAAATATCTGACCTACACTCACGATCCTTAACGCAAATAAAATAATTAAATATTTAAATATAAATTATTAAATGCATATATAAATAATTTACGTCTGCACCAGGAGCGCCATAAATTTGGATTATTAAAGAAAAACCCATTTCGAAAATAATATCTAAATTTAACTTTCTACTTAGCAGGGATCAATTGAATTTAGCACGTGATTTGTTGATTTGTAAAAAATTCAGTTGATCATTTTGTTATCGCGTATGTGTCCATATGGTTGACGAGGTGTTTTGAAAAAAAATTAGTGGATAGAGATGTGAAGAGAGGATGTTATACAGGTTGCAGTACATGATATGCATTAGGAATGATGACTGTGTTTTATAGTGTTCATGGCGGGGTGCAAACTGAGCCCATTATTCGGCGGATTATTGGAGTAAATAAGCAATCAGGACTTTGACGTGTGATTGACGGGAGCCCTCTGGCCGTGTTTAGTCAAGTAATGGCACCGCAAACACGCATATGCCACCAGATAACTATTAATACCACCATCGATGCACACTTTAAACATTACTCAAACGTTAATCTTTATTTTTACAACAATTTACTTTGCAAATACTTTTTTTTGCAACCTTCAAATTCACTTAACGTTAACCTAGGTATTGTTATCGCTTTGATAACTAAGATTTTTTAAATGCCATGTATATGAACAATACAAATATATTTTAGTTTTGTATTATAGTAAAATTATATTATAATATAGGAAAACTATTTAGTAATTTTATTATTACAGCGAACCCTGGATTTATTAAATTTTTTCAGTTTTTGCACGTATCTTTAGAAGAAGTTGACCGATTTTAAATTGCGGTAAAGGAGGTTGTAGACAATTGTTTTGGCTACGAAATAGCTCTAGAAAAATATTTTGGTGGCTTTTAATAGGCTCAGTATCAGCGTTTAAGAGCGATTTAAAAATGGCGTTTTGAAATTTTCCAACTTTGAATCAGAATTTCTAGAAAACAAGGACCGTAATTCAAAAATAAGTTACGGCATCGTGATCAGTATACTTTTCTTTATAAAATATGTAAAAATGAGCAATTAGAAAATTTTGAAAATTCTAAAATATTTTTTTGACCAAATGTATTTAAATTTTCTCAGTTTTTTGCACGTATCTTTAAAACCAGTTGAACGATTTTAAATTGTGTCAAAGGATGAAAATTTTTGTGTTCACCACTTAACTTTTCCGTAAAAAAAAGTCTGAAAAAATCTGCATTTTTTGCACGATTACTAGACTATCCTAAAAAATATATCTAAACAGTAGCCCAAAAAATATTTCCAAGAGCGGAGATATCAAAAAAACTTGGAGATGATGAGACCAAAAGGTAAACCCAAAATACTAGTCTATGAAATTAAATCTGCCTTGAAGAGGAGATATGCTAAAGTTTGGTGAAAACACGGCAAAAAAACGGATATTTCTTGATGAATAATAATTATTTTGTTCATAAAAGAATACTTCAAATATCAAAAGTATCGTCCTATCAGTTTGGTATCAAAATTATACAAACTACACACCAAAATCATCTGTGGTGACTACTTAACAAAAATCTAGACTTTTACCAGCCAGCAAAGCTAGGAGGTTTTTTTTAGTATATACAGCACGATGGACCGCTTACAAACATCACGCACCTTAATGAAGAAATCCCCGAATACAATATTCATTTCTACTTGGCGTTTTTCGATTTCCACCAAACCTTCGATACTGTTGAATCGTGGTCAGTCCTAAAATCTACGAAGAATGACAGAATATTTGAGATATTCTGATGTTCTCAAAAATATTTATATAAATAAGACATTGCACGACACAATCAAAGAGCTTACAACTAACAAAATACTAATAGAAATGGCACTAGCAGCCGACGCCGCCTAATAATAAAAAAAATGGGGAGAGGAGTGCCCACGGTATACCGTCTAGAGAATTTCTTAAAAAAAAACTTAAATGAATCAGTAAGGGATAAAGACCGATGGCATCGGACATCTCAGCTTAGCCACCTCAGTTTTGCTGACGATATCGGTTTGATCATTAAAGAATTTCTTTAAAAAAAACTTAAATGAATCAGAAAGGAATAAAGAACGATGGCATCTATCTAAGCCACCTCAGTTTTGCTGAAGATATCGATTTGATTCAATATGGAGATGTTGCAACAACTTAACCAAGCAGCCAAAGAAGTCGTACTAAAAACTAATGGCGAAGAGATAAAAGTAATGAATCCAACTAATACACACATTTTACTGTATAACATACCAACTGAAGATGTAAACAAACAGCAAAAGTGTAGTGGTCTTACAGAGGCGACGTTTGGTAAACTTCAATACATCTTAGGCAACAACGACATACTAATAAATATAAAGAGAAAAAAACGACCATCACAAAGAAGAACTAGTGCGTCTGGGCCACACAACAGAAGTAAAGTATTTCTTGTGCGTCGCATACTGCAAAACTTTCAATTTTCTGCTTGCTTCAGCGTCACCGTTGCGTGGCGCGCTCTGGCAATTCACTGTCAGCGTACGGTGCAATGGAGGAGAAACGAAAACGCTTGCCATAGAGTCACCGTTACGCTACGCGCTAAGGAAATTTACTCTCCATATTAGCATGTTGGATAGAGAAAGGGAGGGAACAAGAAAAGAAAAGAAAACATCCATTGCGTCTTAAGCGTCAGACAAGACAATTTTATTTTCAATACTCCCGTAAAGAAGTTTTACTTCGAAAAGGGTATCAACAGATTGAGAACAACAGAGAGAGTAACTAAACGCTTAATACTCAGTATCTCACAAAAAATAAAATTAGGAACAAGATAATTAGAGGAAGACCTAAAATTACCGGTGGAACGTACATTTAAGTGATGAAAACACAGAACTATGCAACCAAAAATTAGCTTGGAAAAGTCATCGGTCTTCTATGTTTTTCTGTATTCTTATGAAATTTGGAGAAAAATAGCTTAATGGGATAGTGTAGCGTAGCTTAATAGTCTAGGCATCAGAATGTTGGGTTCAAGTGGGTTCGGAGTTCAAAAACTTTAACGGCTATACACTGTCCCAACTCTTAAAACCGTCTAGCGCTTCATAGCTAAACACCTTTTCTGGTCGGGAATTAAAAAGAAAGTATCTTACTCTAGTGGTGCGGAATAAATGTAAAACTCCTAATTTCCAACGAATATAACTATGAAAGATTGATTTTTGAGCAAGCTATGGCCAAAAATTGAAGGTATGTCGCACAATCATTAAATCTATACCAGTAAGAAGTTATTGATTCTATTTTGGAAGGTGTAGTGCGTCTGGTAGTAGACCAAAACAGATAAAAAACGCTATTTGTTGTTAAAGTGTTGGAAAATTAATTGGCCAGAAAATGGAGGTATGTCGCAGAATCATTAAATATATACTAGTAAGAAGTTATTGATTTTAATTTGGAAGGTGTAGTGCGTCTGGTAATAGACCAAAACAGATAAAAAAT